>JAECUM010074330.1:0-10119 GCA_016617855.1 Megalonaias nervosa | reverse complement strand
ATATATATATATATATATATATATATACATTTAAAATAACGTGGCATTTAAAATGTTGGTATAAAGCAATTTGATATACCAATACTATTGGTATATCAAATTGTGATCCGTCCATGGCGCAATAATCCGCATGTATAAACATTCTAGCGACCTTCTGCAGCTGTTTCTAGATCAACGATGAATTTCCACACGTTAATCATTAGTGACGTATGAAAATAACGATGAAAAGTATTAATAATCCTCGTTTTCTAAATGAATTTAATATGATACACATTTTCATCACAATCCTTTCTGCTTTCTGTTCTCCCCTGCCCTCTCATGCATAATGGACAAACTACGCAGAAATGTGGAGTGAGAGAGAAAAGGAATTTGGGATGGATTATAACCTTGAAATAGAAATTACACCAAGCAACCTACAAGAATTTGGTTCGTCGTAACGATACGTGTGCACTTTCCTTGGGATTTATCTACAGTGTTTATCAATAATACAAAGCTGCAAACCAAGTCAACATTATACAGTAAATTCCTCGGTTACGTGATTCACATACTGTGATGTATGTAATGTTTAATTGTTGTTTTTTTAAACATATTAAAATGTTCTAAAAATCGATTATAATTAATTAAATATGAAAACAAAGCTCTCTCTCTCTCTCTCTCTCTCTCTCTCTCTCTCTCTCTCTCTCTCTCTCTCTCTCTCTCTCTCTCTCTCTCTGGACCATCGTAGCAAGACACGGTCTAAAATCTAAGAAATGACGAGCGTAGAGGATTTTTGGTTGTGTCATTCCACGATGTCTCTGGACTTATGAATGATGGTAAAAGTTAAGTCAAACCGATCAAAGGGAGAGAGAGAGAGAGAGAGAGAGAGAGAGAGAGAGAGAGAGAGAGAGAGAGAGAGAGAGAGAGTTTATTGTCAGTGGTACTGTTCCTAGAGCAGAATAGTGACTTAGATCAACTGTAAATATATTGAAATATTTTAATTACCTCTTGTTGGTTCGTCATTTCGCTTAGTTTCTATTCCACATTAATTTCCATGCGCCGGTACGTGAATGGCAGCGTTCATGTGAATGGCGTAGCTTGCCATGTGTTTTTGTAGTGCTCTACTTTTATCATTAAAACCATCTTTCATGTTTATATCATAGGTATGTATTATATTGATTTAATCAATGTGAAGAAAAATAGAAACTAAAAAATAAAACAATCAACTTATCACTGTGCAAAGGTGATTGTGCAGAGCCACAAAAGGCATAGAACTACATTTTGTAGCGGACACACTCGGGGATGTGAGGAGTTCATTCATTCGGTCAATAAACAGCTGCCTGTAGTAAATCGTAACTCCGTTCAAAGGGCAGATATATGTATTTGTATGTGATATCAATAAAATATTTGTACAGTATGTACGCTGTATCAATGATATACCACTCGTTGTATAAATTTTTCATTAAAAGGAAACATGGCAAGCCTCGTTTCCTTTTAAGGAAAAATTGATACATCTCGTAGTATATCATTGATACAGCGTACATACTATACATATATTATATATATATATATATATATATATATATAGTATATATAGTTAGAAGAAGAGTATATATATATATATATATATATATATATATATATATATATATATATATATATATATATATATATATATATATATATATATATGGAGATTCAAACCCGGGTCCACGGGTAAACGGCACCTATCGCCTTGCTTGTAAGCACTAACCCCTATATCATCTCGACCATGCACACATCACCAAAAATGATGTTACGGTATCCGTGGTATATGTTCTCGTGCGTAGCAGACACACCCTTATGCCGACCTATTATTTAATCCTTATGTAAGTACACAGTCATTCCGGATTTCTAAGACATAAATCAAGCTATATAGAATTAATTATAGAGAATTAGAAATATGTGCCAAATAGAAAGGAAAGTGCTATCCCTGTTTTCTACAGGATAATGCTTGATAATACTAACATGATATTCAAAACTACAAATAAATAATATTATCTTACAGGTCAGAGAACGTTTAATTCATGCTGAATGGAGGATCAAACCCGGGTTCGCGATTAAACGGCACCCATCGCCTTGCCTGTCAGCACTAATCCCTATACCGTCTCGACCATGCAAACATCACCAAACAATGATGCTACAAAGTTGGTGTTAGCAGACACACCCTCATGTGGACATAGTAATTAGTATGAATGATGTGTGCATGGTAAATTTGAAATACCCCTAATTGTGCTATCAAATTCCAAAAGTATGGAATGTTCCGAATGTATTCCAGTAATCTTGAATGTCGTGATGTACCACAATGATAATATCCAGAATGTCTTTGAATGGGTCCTCAATAATCCCAACGTGTTTAAGTCCAAAAGGTCAATAAGCACTTTGAAATTCCAATGAATAATTCAAATAAATAATTCCTCTCAAATTATATCTGAACACAACTGCAGACCCTACTGATATATTTCAAAGTCGGATATGAAACATGAATGAATGATTGGATATCAGTTCACCTTTATATAGATCCCCACTTGACTTGACCTACGTCACAACAGAACGATCTCGGAAAATTTTTCATTATAATGGAAAATTCCACTAAACCTTGAAGTCTAATTCTGGTAAACATTTTGTTTACTATTTCTAATTATGACAAAAGTCAGGTATGTAGAAACTCTAACCACAATCCACAATCACAATCATGACAAAAGTCAGGTACACAAAATAAAATAAATGTACATAACACAAGATTGAGTTACTTGAGATATAAAAATGAAATAAATACGTTAATTCATTGTAATATTCTTCCTCGATTTAGTACCCGAAATGTAGATTTTATGTACTGCTTGGTTTTAGTTCATTTGAGAAAATTAAACGAATATAAATAAGGATTCGTGTGTGAATAATAATTATATGCTGACACTCAAAGTCTTTATGAGAGTAAACCTGTACATGCATCAGAATCAGATAGAAATGTTTAAACTAGCATTTCTTGCTAAAATCTTTGTTGTATGTGTGAGATGTGTTATTATTAATGTCTTTGAAGCACTGATTCCCTTTATCAAAGAACCCTGCACATTTGCTGATACGTGAGTGTGTTTTGTGTTGAATTTTTAACGTTGCCTTTATAACTTAAAGCCATGTCGCTACAATGTCTGCAATGCGTGTGTCAGTAGTGATGTCTAGCACTGGGGCATCATGCCACAGGCATGTATCAACCCGTTCCACCCATTCATATTATTCTGACACCAGGCCGACCAGCCCTAACACTAACTTCTTAATGCTGCGCGCCAAGGGATGCAGCTGTTAGAACCATTTTTATAAGCCCTTGGTATGACTTTGCCGGGGTTTGATCCCGCGACCTCCCGCATCCGAGACTAACCATTGTGGTCAACGGAGCGATACAATTTGCCGATAACAGCTATGACAGTAAGTATCCGTTGTATCAACGCACAACCTAACGACTCTATGTTATTTATAGAATTATTTTGACAAACACTCAATGCTTATTGTTCATAATGGAATTGAACAAATCCTATAATAAAGTCTAACATCATACAACAGGTTGAGCCCTGATATATTTGTGTTCAGTGACCTAAAAAGAAAGGAAAATATAAACAAGTGCCTTTCATGAAATGCTTAAGTAATAAAGCAGCATAAATAAAACAATGAACAACAGTAATGCCATATTAATTCCTCGAAAACACATATTCGTTATCTATTTTTTAACCAATAAAACACCGTAACATGAAAGCAAGTAGAAAAAATATAATCGCTTTGATTGCCATTTAATATATTCCTAAAGGGTGTGGTGCGACTGGCAAACTTTCAGATTCAGTATTAAGATATAAAAATTATGACAGATTAATAATCTGAATGAAAGCAAATGATAATTTCTTAAATCATGAAGAGGATACAAGTTTTGGGGGAAAAAAATATTATTACCAAAAGCGCGTTCTTTCTGAAAACGATATCGTTGGAGCAGAACTGTTAAATTAAAATTATTAACGTCAGCCACGTGATCGACAAAAGTATAACAGACACATGCATTTGATGGAAATAAAAATGTTTCGTACCATGTGTTATAAAAACAATTCATTATCTAAATGCATTGTGTGTCAAATCACAGGCGGTGTCTGCATTACTTATTCATGATATGTGCATTAGGATACATGTCAATTTGCTATTACTTGGCATCAACAGACACATATCCTCTAATGAATTGATTCAATTATGTGCTGTATCATTTTATTTCCAATCCCAAATTATTAACATAGAAACATACATTCTAAAGACGATAGTGTTTTGAGCGCACAAGAAATGTTATGCAGTTTCGTATGTCTAACAGATCGATGACAATTCATCTTTCGTTTCCTTTATATGAACCTTTGGCTGTCAGGATGGGTTTTCTGCTGTGTTTGTTGTTGTTTTTGTTGTTGTTGTTGTTGTTGATTTTACTGTTTGTTTGTTTTGTTTTGTTTTGCAGTTGGAACAGCATCTTCCAAGTCAAATCAATAATGGTCTGTAGCATGTCTCTTCTGAAAATAACTCTTACCTTCGAATGATATTGTTTTTAACCTACCATCTACGATACAAGAATGTATAAAATTAACTACAAAATACAAATTTGAACCTCATTAGGAACCATACGTTAGAACTATCCGCTCTTCGTTTGATGGCTGCTGGAATCATCATTAAGATGCACTGGGCGCAGAAACGGTCTGCCACCATTGCTCTTCCAATCTACATCGCAGTACGTCACAGAATCGGAATATGAAAACTGAATACTTTAGCTTTACTAGAACTAATTCAAAGACAAATGGGATTCGAAACATAAACGATAAGCATCCGTGTTATTCTGATATTGCTGGTCAACATATAATAACGTCTTGCTAAACATAGCCACGAAGAATAGACATTAAATAATTTTGTGAAATGGTGTCTGAATCTTCTGAAGTTCCTTTGGGTCCATAACATGTAATGTCCTTTTTCTTCATAAAGACAACCCTAATTAATCAGTTCTTTACGAAAGCACAATACAATAAGGAAAACATGTGCTCCAAAGACTACCTTAAATTATAATATCCTACACTCGGAATACGATTTGAGGGCACACGAAAGGTATACTATGTTAAATATAGTTAAAAGAGTAACAGCAGACATTTACATGAACATAGATAAATGGATAGGTAGAAACTGGTTTGAATATAGCTCGATTTCTGAGAGAGAGAGAGAGAGAGAGAGAGAGAGAGAGAGAGAGAGAGAGAGAGAGAGAGAGAGAGAGTATAAATGTAATGATTTATTTATACGTAACAAATAAAATAGTTGTCAACGCTTATTATATTCATTGATTCAGTGTTAAAAACAATCCGATAGCCTGACGTTCGGGGCCCCTATAATTTCAGATCGCCCCGCCCCCCCCCCATTCCTCGGATTCGAACTAAGGTTCGCGTCAGACTTATTGAGAAGCAGCAGGCAGGGTGAACAGACCACTCTTATAATTAAGCCAAATTTTAGTGATAATTGAGGCAAGTGGTCTGTTCGACTGTCATACCGCGAAATCATTTGTCTTAATCATCAGGCAAACATATTCATTACCAAATGTCTGTCCACCCCCCCCCCCTTGCTGCGGTGGACCCTACAAATTGGTTTCGAGCAAATTTTGCATTATGATTAAGACAAATGTGTAGGGTTCGACTGCCATACCGTGCATATCATCTTCCCCTCTTGTCTGCTGTTATCTTACACACATATGTGGTCATTCACCCTTCCTGCTGCTATGAATTTATCCAGATCAACTATTGCATGTATATACAGTGTGAAGTGAGTCATACATAATATATGTACTGAGATAGGTATGCGTACCGATTTTTCAAGGACGTGTGACGTAGTAGTTCAAACAATAGTTGTGTTTATCGATAGTCCAGGTATTTGTGTGCAGTTTATTTCCGTGCTTTAATTTTAAATATAACACATTTTAATCGGTTCATACATATAATGGCAAAATATCTTAATAAAATTATAAATATTTATTTATTTGTAAAATCAGATATCAAATGCTATTGCACAATAACCACATATAATAATTTCTAAAACGTATATTTTGTAGTCGAGTTCGTTAGCTCAATGCTAAAGTTGTTGGAAACTTTAACACTGATGTTTGCGGTTCGACCCCAGATCTCGCCGAGATGGGTTCGGGTCCCCGGGTCGCCCACGTCTTTTAATAAGTAGGGGGGGGAGGCATCCCCTGAGATTTCGATAAACCACCACGTATCTCGTGGTCGGATTCTATTTTGGAATTCTACCCCGGGGTTTCGTGGGGTTTTATCGAAATCGCAATGCCTAGACAGCCTTCTGAATTGCTAATATTTCACTTTCGTCGATTAGAAATTCGCCGGGAGGTGTCTATGCAATACCCCCCCCCCCCTAAAATAATCAGTAGTATGCCTTGAGCTCTCTGCCCCATGGAAGAACCCCCAAATAAACATCCAGAAAGGGTGTTAGCCAAAAGAAACAGAACATGGGAGTGCCGCATAATAGTCATAAGAGAGAATGACAATGTAAGGACCCCATGAAAGTCACACAGGCTATCGAGGGGTTCCATTGAAGGGTAATCGCTGGGATCTACTGATTATTTTTGATAAATTAAAATACAGACAAACATGCATACATACAGACATACATAGAAAGGGGAAATAATTCTCTAGTAGAGGAGGAGCAGAGTTATCGCGCTTTATTAAGTATTTTTGGTGATTTCAAATTCAATTAAATATCTATTATAAATATTATTTAATAATGAATATTGGAGAACTACACTCAGCTAGATTAGCACGAGAAAGACTAGAAGCAATTAGAAAATATTTACCTGTTCGTGATGCTGTCAAGCAACAATTACAACAACGACAAGAATCTCATGTTGAATTTGAGGAGGATACAAAACAATTATATAAACCTATCACTGAGACCACTAAAGGTATTCAACCTGTGTTAGAGAAAACCTCTGAAGAAACTGGAAAAATAGCAAAAAGAACAAAACAGACAAAAAAGATTCTTAGAAAACTTCCAGCCGAAATATCTGCTGCGATGCCAGTCCCGGAAATATCTGAAGATGCAGACCAGGTAGAAGAAGGTGCTGAAGCACTAGCCCCTGAACCAAAATCAACAGTTAAATTGATAGATAAATTTAATGAAGAAACTATTAAGGTAATTAATGAACTTAAAATACAACAATTAGCTAAATTTGCTGTAGATGGTTTTAGTCTAAGAAATAAATTAATGAAACCTGAATACACTAAAGATATTAGAAATCGTGAACAATGGCAAAAATCATTATATCGCATAAAAATGAATGTTGAACAAACTAGAGTTGATGATCCACTATATCAGGATTATGTTAGTGAAATTAATAAATTAATCAAATTAGAAAAGGAGAAAAAACAAAGTAAAAAACCTTCAAAACAAATAGCACCAAAACCATCTGAGCAATCATTTCGTGATTATCCAGGATCACCAAAATCACAAATGTCAGTTCTATCTCCTACATCAAAGAAAACAACATCATCGAAACCAAGTGAAGAGGAAGAAGAAGAATTTCAAGACGCTCCCGGTGTAATTGGAAGTGGTTTAGGAAGTGGTCTTATTACTTGTCCCAATAATATCCTTGCCGACGTTGAACGACTAGAAATTCTCATTGGAGGAAAACGAGCTGGTAATAATTCCCCAGAAATCATTAATGAAGCAGCTGATATTTGCAGACGATTATTTACCGGTGGTATCATGGACGTTGATGTTTATCAGTCTCTTATTAATGAAATTGCCGATGACTACTATAGTGACTAAGTACGTAATTAAATACAATTACTATAATAAAATGATCGTACACGGTACTCAACGTGGACCAACCATGGTCAGGGTGATAAATTCACGATTACCTGTATACAAAACAACCTACGGAAATGGACTAGGTGATGTTGTTCAGGGTCTATTTAGAAGGATAGCCCCAAAAGCAATACCGATTGCAAAGCAACTATCAAAGAAAGCTATTGATGTTGTTCGTGAAAAAGGTATTGGTGCTGTTGGTAATGTTGCTGGTAAAGCATTTTCAGCGATTAAAGATAGATTAACACAATTAATACGCAGACCTGTGGTCCGACCTCAACCAGTAAAATTACCTAGTACAGAAGTAATGCCTGCAAATGTCAGTAAAATAATAAATCAAGTTGCTAATCAAAAACTAGCAGATTTGGTTGATGTACCAATGTCAGAAAAAGAAAAAAATATAACCTCTAGCCTGATAGCAGGAAGTGGTCTCACTTCCCGAAGTGGTCTCACTTCCCGAAGTGGTCTTCGTTTTAGATGATAATAAATATAATAAAGATGTTCAAACGTATATCTGATCCCGCATTTGACATGGACGCACCAGTACTTAAAGATGAGTCTGTGCGTGATTATCAATTTTATTCTTACGACGCACGAATTCCAGATCAGCGTGGACGAATTGAATTACAGGTTCAGGATACAAGTAGATATTTCTTACCCGCTGAAGCATTTATTGAAGTCGAAGGTGAAATTTTAAATATTGCTAATCCTGCAGCACCAGTAACATATGGAGACGATGTTAGGGTTGGTTTTGTTAATAATGGTATTATGGCATTATTTGACAGTGCAACGTACATGATTGACGGAAAAATTATTGAATCTATTCAGAAGGACGTCGACGTTGCAACAACAATACTTGGTCTTGCAAGATATAGTGATGATTATTCAAGATCAACTGGTCCATCAATGATGTTTGTAAAGGATACTTCTAACTACCCTGATAACAGACAATATAATATAAGACGACCAAGAAATGCCGACGATACTGCTGACGCTGCTGTGTGGCCGGTGGTTCATGGTGCTAATCCAGAATTTAACTTAGGATTTGCAGCACGTCGATCAATATTGAAAGGTAACAGAAGAATGTTTTCATGTTCAATTCCATTGTCACATATCTTTGGATTCTGTAGAAATGTCAGAAAAGTCATTTTCGGAGCTAAACATACAGTTGTACTTGTACGAAAAGCAACCGACAACGATGCATTATGGAGACCCATTGGTGATCCTGGCAAAGTAATTCTTACAAAATTTTCATTGTGGATGCCGGTGATGACCCCATCAATAACTGAAGAAGATCGTCTACTCTCTTTTATGAATCAAGGTGGTAAATCAGCATTATCGTGGTTAACAATGACCACAGATGTTGTTCAGAGTAATATTAATGGTTTATTTACATGGCAAATAGCTTCTCAGCAAGGTGTTTCTGCGCCACGACATATATTTATTGCATTTCAAGATGCTGTACGGGTGGATGATCAAACACGTAGTATTATGATATTTGATAATCTTGGTGTTTCCGAAGTTTCCTTAAGAATAAATGGACATCAAGAACCATCCGAGGATATTTTACTGAATTTCGATCAAAATCATGTAGCACGTGTATATCACCGTCTAATGACGTTCATGGGACGTGATCAAAATGTTGATACTGGTTTACAAGTATCACAATTGGATTTTACAATATTATACCCAATTTATTATTTTTCGCTCGAACATTTAGATTTAACCAGACAATCTGTAGTCGATATACATTTTCGAGCTCATGTTAATAGAGATATTGGAGCTATTGCCAATTACAGAGCAAATGCTGTCATACTCAGCGATAAATCGATGTTACTTGAAGGTGCTGGTGGACGAATGAGAGTCGTTGATGCTCCAGTAGAAAACATGTAATTAGATTATTTATGAATATTATAATGTCGTATAATAATGTTAGTGTTAGTCTGACTCCTGGTCAGATTAAAAAGATACAATAAGCATCAAAAAATAATTGCGGATTAAAAATATTGCTAAAGAAAGATCAGATGAGCGGCTCAAATAAATTATCTCTTACAGAACGTCAACTCGGGCATTTCAATGAATCCAAAAAATCAAATAAAGGTATAAAACTTAATCTTTCTGCGGGTGCCATTAAAGATATCATTAAGACGGGTGGTATATTTCCACTTCTTGCTGCTATACCAGCATTAATAGCCGCTGCAGCCCTAGCTGTTGCAAAAACAGCTGCATTAG
>JAECUM010074324.1:0-18171 GCA_016617855.1 Megalonaias nervosa | reverse complement strand
TGACTCTGTTACAGCGATCATTTGCTCTTTTAACACATCTGACGGTCATGTATGCCCCATTCCCCATGTCTTGGTAGTAGGCAACATCCTATTCACATAAATAAATATATAAGGAAAGTTTATATTTGAGGGCTGCTAACCAGGTATATAGACATTTAAACATGTATATAGTTATGCAAGTAAGTGTGGAGATACTTATGTACGCCGATTACAGTCGGCCGTTTCAAAATTCGAGTTGTTATGTCTAGCTTTAAGTTCATAGAGCCAGTCCCTTTAACCGTCCGAAAGTTTATTTCGTTTAAGTATTTCTGTGCTACGAAAAACATTGGGCAAGCATTTATTGTTACCATTACATATTATGTACTCGTTTGCCTTTACGGACTGTTTTAGAGAAAATTTTTAAATTGTGCCTATTGAGTTATGTACAGGATGCTTCTTACGTGCATTATAATCATACATTGATGTAAGAATCACTGATAAATGTTTGGTAAAGTTACGTACCCTTGTTAATATTTTTGTCAAATATTGCACGGTTTTCAAGCCTTCACGTTATCATGTATTACATTTTAGTTCATTATTTTATCATTTTAAAGTTTGCATTGTTTAGTTCAAATCATTAACTATATTCAATTTCCAAACTTGATGGAGTTCATTTCACAAGTTTTTTTTTTTCTTCCGAAATTAGATTGTAAGGTTGGGAAATTGTACAAGTGATTCAGAAATATAAGGTTCAGGAGCCTTATTGATTAAACAGACTATGATTCATTTCACAAATATTATTTGTGTTCTAGAGATTTACACACACACGCACAAACACATCTATCTATCTATCTATCTATCTATCTATCTATCTATCTATCTATCTATCTATCTATCTATCTATCTATCTATCTATCTATCTATCTATCTATATATCTATATATATATATATATATATATATATATATATATATATATATATATAGTAGATTCTGATTTGTTGACTTTTAAGAATGTTACAACAATTACAAATGACTTAATCTGGTTGTTGGTTGAAAACGTACCCCCTTGTCCAGATTTGGTGTTTTAACCAGACTGAATCGACCATCGTCCAACCTATGTGCAAAATAAACGTCAGCATTTGGATTAATGTCATAGTTCCTCTTTAGGTTCAAAGTCAGAGCATCCAACCCACGCTTGAGATGGAAGGTCAACTCATTAGGAAGGTCAAAGTCACCGAATGTCCGTTTATCGTTCGCGAATCCTGTGGTCACATCTTTCAGCCAGACCATTGTTGAACCTGCATGTGCTAGTAAAACAGGAGAAAATATGTATTTGTGAAAACGAACGAACAAGCAAACAAGAAAAGGGTCTGGCTGCTGTACACTTCATGTAAGTCCATGTCAGAATAAATCAATAAATCAATACACTTAAAAATGTGCATTTTGGGAAACCAGGTACAGCCTCAGAAAAGGTCAATACAATTATCTGATAATGATGATGACAATAATAATAATAATAATAATAATAATAATAATAATAATAATAATAATAATAATAATAATAATAAATATTAACACTATTAGCAGCAGGAAGGGTGAACAGACCACTTGTCTGAATCGTCATTTGTCTAAAACATAAGGTTCCTACGTAGGCTGAAAAAACAATGTCAATAACTCTAAACCAAAGTCTCTAACCGAGACTATTTCCGTACGGTTGAAAACAGACAATAAATCGTTTGGGTTAGCACATTTTTGTTATTTTATCTTTGACTCTTTGTTTTTATTTTATAGTGTGTTTCGTTTACTCGTTGGTCAATTAATTTTGGTTGTTTTTCACCCTTCCTGCTGCTATAAATTAAACAGCCAGGATAAATAATATTATCAATAATGAATATTGGAGAACGACATTCAGCTAAATTAGCTCGAGAGCGATTAGAGGCAATTAAAAAGTATTTACCTGTTCGTGATTCTGTTAAGCAACAACTACAATCACGTCAGGAATCTCAAGTGGAATTTGAAGAGGATACAAAACAATTATTTAAACCTATCACAGAAGCCACTAAAGGTCTTCTTCCAACGTTAGCGAAAATTGCTGAAGCAACTGGAAAAATAGCAGAAAGAACTAAAAAAACAAAGAAGATTCTACGAGAACTTCCAGCTGAAATAGCTGCTGCTCAACCACAATTACAAGAAGAAGTACAACAAGTACTTGAGAGTATTGACAAAGTTCGTGAGGAGGTCGGTGACGTAAGGGATCTTGTTACGCCAACACCAAAACCAAAACCAAAACCACCAGCCCGATTTACCGAAGAAGGTCATAGACTACTTCGGGATAACCCTATCGAACTTGCAGCAGCAGGATATTCACATCGTGATACATTATTAGATCCAGAAACCGCCAGTGTTTGAAAAAAGAATTGGGTTCCTTTTGTATTTCGAAAGTATAATAATATATCCAAAATCACTGGTGAATATAAGGATAGATTTACAGAATTTGTGAGACAAGTTGAAGATGCTGAAAGATTGCACTTACCCGGATATATGTCATCGCCGGAAAAATTGATATTCAGACAACCTCATATTGAGGAAGAAGAAACAACTGGAAATGGATTTACTAATCAAGGAAGTGGTCTTATTACTTGTCCCAATAACGTCCTTGCCGATGTTGAACGACTAGAAATCCTCATCGGAGGAAAACGAGCCGGTAATAATTCTCCATAAATAATTAATGAGGCAGCTGATATTTGTAAACGATTATTTACAGGTGGTGTTATGGATATTAATGTGTATCGGTCTCTCATTAATGAAATCGCCGATGACTACCACAGTGATCAAATATAATTAGATACAGTTACTATAATAAAATGATCGTACATAGTACTCAACGTGGACCAACCATGGTCAGGTTAATAAATTCACGAGTACCAGTATACAAAACAACCTACGGAGATGGACTAGATGATGTTGTTCAGGGTCTATTTAGAAGGATAGCCCCGAAAGAAATACCGATTGCAAAGCAACTGGAAATGAAAGCTATTGATGTTGTTCGTGAAAAAGGTATTGGTGCTGTTGGTGATGTTGCTAGTAAAGCATTTTAATCAATCAAGGATAGACTAGCACGATTAATACGACGAAAACCTCAGCCACCGGTGAAACTGGCCAGCACTGAAGTAATGCCTGCAAATATTAGTAAAGTAATAAATCAAGCTGCGAATCAAAAACTAGCAGAGTTGGCTAGTGTACCAATGTCAGAAAAAGACAAAAATATAACCGCTAGTCTGATAGCAGGAAGTGGTCTCCGTGTTAGACGATAGCAAGTATAATAAAGATGTTCAAACGTATATCTGATCCCGCATTTGACATGGACGCACCAGTACTCAAAGATGAGTCTGTGCGTGATTATCAATATTATTCTTATGATGCACGAATTCCAGATCAGCGTGGAAGAATTGAACTGCAAGTTCAGGATACAAGTAGGTATTTCTTACCCGCTGAGGCATTTATTGAAGTAGAAGGTGAAATTTTAAATAACGCTGCTCCTGCAGCACCAGTAGCATATGGAGCTGAAGTTAGTGTTGGTTTTGTTAATAATGGTATTATGGCATTATTTGACAGCGCAACGTACATGATTGACGGAAAAAATATTGAATCAATCCAGAAAGACGTTGATGTTGCTACAACAATACTTGGTCTTGCGAGATACAGCGACGATTATTCAAGATCAGCTGGCCCATCAATGATGTTTGTCAAGGATACTTCTGACCACCCTGACAATGGACAGTATAATATAGTCTGACGTGTGGCCTGTGGTTCATGGTGCTAATCCAAATTTCAACTTAGGATTTACAACACGTCGATCAATGTTAAAAGGTGACAGAAGAACATTTTCATGTTCAATTCCACTTTCACACATATTTGGATTTTGCAGAAACGTCAGAAAAGTTATTTTTGGAGCTAAACATACGGTTGTACTCGTACGAAAAGCAACCGATAATGATGCAATATGGAGACCCATTGGTGATGCTGGTAAAGTAGTATTAACCAAACTTTCATTATGGATGCCGGTGATGACTCCATCAGTATCTGAAGAAGATCGTCTACTCCCTTTTATGGGTCAAGGTGGTAAATCGATGTTATCATGGTTAACAATGACCACAGATGCTGTGCAGAGTAATGTTAATGGTTTATTCACGTGGCAAATAGCTTCCCAGCAGGGTATGTCTGCACCACGACATATATTTATTGCATTTCAAGATAATACACCGGTGGATAATCAACTACGTAGTAATATGATATTTGATCATCTTAATGTTTCTGAGGTTTCGGTAAGAATAAATGGACATCAAGAATCATCTGAGGATATTTTATTGAATTTCGATCGAAATCATGTAGCACGTGTTTACCATCGATTAAAGACGTTCAAAACATTGATACTGGTTTACAAATATCAGTTAGATTTTACAACCTTATATCCAATTTATTACTTTTCACTCGAACACTTAGATTTGTTCAGACAATCTGTTGTTGATATACATTTTCGAGCTCGTGTGAGACCATCAGCAGCACCATCACCAGTTGTTATTGACAATTACAGAGCAATAGCCGTTATACTCAGCGATAAATCAATGTTACTTGAAGGTGCTGGTGGACGAATGAGAGTTGTTGATGCTCCAGTAGAAAACTTAATTAGATCGCTCATAATATGATAATGTCATATAATCACGTTAGTGTTAGTCTGACTCCTGGTCAGATTAAAAGGCTACAATCAGCATAAAAAAATAAGTGTGGAATAAAAATATCGCTAAAGAAAGAACAGATGAGCGGTGCAAATAAATTATCGTTGACCGAGCGTCAGTTCAGAAACTTCAATGAAGCCAAAAAGCAAATAAAGGTGTAAAACTTAATCTTTCTGCGGGCGCCATTAAAGACATCGCTAAAACGGGTGGTATATTTCCTCTTCTTGCTGCTATACCAGCATTAATAGCCGCTGCAGCCCCAGCTGTTGCAAAAGCAGCTGCATTAGGTGCCGTTGGAACCGCAGCTGGAATGGCATTAAAGAAAGCAACGGGTCAAGGAATTATGCACGCAGAAAACTTAAAAAAAAGATCACGGCAAAAACAACACGGAAGACGTCTAAAAGCACCAAAAGTTCCACAGCCGGGCCGTCTAAGATTATCAGGCCCAGCATACGGTCGCGGTCTAAGATTGCCAGGGACGCCATATTCATGGTACGGAAAGGGTCTAAGACTTCCCGGGACAGTTCATTGATTCTGCCTATGTCCAATTTTGATTTACTCGATGCTGCTAAAAAACTAAAAATAAAAAAAAAATTCAGAGGTGTTTTTATGCGTGATCAATTACCAAAACAACCAAACAATATTGAAACTGGTATTATTAATCTCAATATAATCTCTGGTCCAGGCACACACTGGGTTGGATATGCAATTGATCCACGTGGAATTATTTATTTCGATTCATATGGACTAGCGCCACCAAATGAGTTTTTAGAGTACGTAAGCAGCATGCAAAGTACTCCAATCTGGTATTCAACGCTACCAACACAAACATTAACTGATCCGCCAATATGTGGTCGTGAAGTACTCGCTGTACTTGATGTTGTATCAAAATCAACAAAGCCACCTCATAAAGTCGTGCATGAATATACTACATTGTCACATTTAAACAGACATTAATAAATATAATGGTAGATATTTACGGAAGATCCTCTCGTGGTAAAGCTCAACAGGGTGATTTATCTAAATACGCAACCCTCGATCAGCTCAGAAACGAGATTGATGATTTATTAAACATCACCAGTGTGGATCAAAATGAGGTCGTTGTTTTTCAGGATAAAGAAGGACGTTTAAAGACAAGTAATATACAACTGCCAGATGTACTCATACGAGTTTCTAATGCGGTTGTTGATAATATCGTTACTTTTACTTATTAAGGTAAAATACAAGATTCCGGTACGTCAGTCAACGATTATATTAAGAAAGCTGGTGATTCATTCACGGGCTACATTATCATGAACCGAAATAAAATTATAGGCCTTGGAAACCCAACCGCAGATGTGGACGCTGCAACAAAGAAATATGTCGACGATCAAGAATCTAAGTACGTATTAGTCAACGGCGGTATAATGCGTGCATTTCTCAATATGAATAACAATGGTATTAATACTCTAAGAACACCAGAATCTGATTTTGATGCTGCAACGAAGAAATACGTCAATGATAAGGAAATTCCTATGACAACTTCGCTAAAAACAATCAATAACGAAATGACTACACTCAATAATACTTTTTCTAGACATAGAGAAACGTTTTTAAATTTTCGTAGAAATATAAACAAAACCATTAAAGATTTTTTTGGGGAACAACCAACCGTTGACATAAAACTAGCTGACGTTAACACGAAACTCAACGACATTATCAGTGGAACATCTAATATTGTTCAAAAAACTAATCTGATTAAAATTCCACACGGACAAATTAAAAATATTGTGTACACAGTAGCATTAGGATCATCAACATGGACAGCACAAAACAACACTCTCGAACATGTCGCAGAAGTAACTGGGTTATACAGGCTGTCCATGCATGGTTTAGAAATTACTGCTGCCACTTCATCATCACCGAATGTATATCATAATCCTCTGCTGGTGATGCTAACTAAAAACACTAAAGAAATATTTACGCTGTGTTACGTATCGGCTTGTTCAAGTAACACAAAGAAGAGTGAAGACAACAAACTTTGTAAATGTTAACGAAAATAATTTATTTTCCTAGAAAACACGGTGAAAAGGTAAATAGGTGAAACAAGACTTACGATTTTCGAAGAAGATTCCCAAAATTTTTTGTAAAGTTGTGAAAACACAAGTCCTGTGAATAAACAGTTCTAATTTGATACAGTCTGAATCTCAGTTCCGTTCCAAGATGGCGGATGATGACGTCAGACGAAGGCTAACACAAAATGTCCAGACTTTTCACTGTAAAGCACAATTTGTATTGTTCTGTTCCGATTTAGAAGTAATTTCATCAAATGTCTTTGTCCAAAGCCAGTAGTGTTGTTCTCCAGGGAAAATAATTATTTAGAAAGTAGATGAAATACAGCTACCACCACTAACAACACATGTTGTTCCTTGTACGAATGCACAACTCTTTCCAGCACAGAAATACCTTTTCCTTAAGGTATTAGAAACTCTGTAAGATGTTATGATGTGACTCTCAAGTATGACTGACTACGACTATGACTACGACTATAACTATCACTATGACTAAATATTTCTTACAGGTAACTGAGCATTTAAAACAAGCTAATGCGTCATTACATGTACACACGCATGAAGCACACGTGTGATTTCGCAATCCATCTGGACATTACAAAGCGTAAACAAGTAATAACGTGGTCACAGCCAATCATTTACATAGCTCTTTCTCACTGTTTACTTGATACGAAAAACCGTCATGCAAAAATCGTGCTTACACGAGTCACATTTACATTTTAAATAAATACGATGTTTCTAACATACTATTAGACCTTGCTAACATAATCATCACCATAATAATAATAACTTTTAGTGATATAAAAATAAAATAAAAATGAAACAAAGAATCATAAGAATTTAAATTTTAACACATGTGTAATTTAACTACAGGGTCGTAACACTTTCCCCCATAAAGAAAAAAAGAAAGATTTATGTAATAAAGCTTTCTTTTTTACCAGATGTAAATTATACATGAGGTAAAAAAAACAAAAACATTTACATAAGAAGAACTCTTATGAATCTACACAAAGGTGTATATGAAAATGACATTTCTATACACGGGAAAGTGCATCTGCAATTAAATTATCTTTTCCTTTAATGTGCCTGATGTCAAGATTGTACTCTTGCAAAAATAAACTCCATCTCAATAGTCTTTGATTTTTATTTTCATTCTGCTGATGAAAGTAAGGGGGTTGTGATCACTAAACACAACAACCGGAGAAGGAGCTGAACTGATATAAACTTCAAAATGCTGTAATGCTAGCATTAAAGCCAAGCATTCCTTCTCGATTGTTGAGTAGTTTCTTTGGTGTTTATTTAATTTCTTAGAGAAGTAACACACTGGGTGTTCAACACCATTTTTGTCATCTTGAATCAAAACTGCTCCAACCCCAACATCACTTGCATCCACAAACAGTTTGAATGGGTGACTGAAATCTGGAGCTGTTAAAACTGGTGCACTTTTCAGTATGGCTTTTAATCTATCGAAAGCCTCTTGACATTTTCCAGTCCAAAGAAACTTGTTTTTCTTTCTCAACAAGTTTGTCAGAGGTTCGACAATATCAGAAAAATTAGAACAAAATTTGCGATAGTACCCAGCCATACCCAAAAATCGCATCAGCTGTTTTTTACTAACAGGCACAGGAAATTCAGAAATAGCCGTGACCTTAGCATCTATAGGTTTAATTTGACCATGTCCCACAATATGTCCTAGAAAAGTAACACACGCACGGCAGAACTCACTTTTAGATAAATTAATAGTCAAATTTGCATCCGTAAGTCTGTCGAAGAACTTCCGAATCGTGGCTAGATGCTCTTTCCAGGTGTTGTTGTAGATGATGACATCATCAAAATAGGGATCACAATTGTCTAGACCAGAAGTAATCATATTCATAAGGCGTTAAAAAGTACTTGGAGAACCCTTCATCCCAAATGGCATTACTTTATACTGGTAGAGTCCATCTGGAGTCACAAATGCCGAAATTTCTTTTGCTCTTTCCGCTAGTGGAATTTGCCAAAAACGCTTCAGAAGATCGAATTTAGTGTCGTATTTGGCATTTCCAATTTTGTCGATACAATCGTCGATTCTTGGCAATGGAAATGAGTCTGTTTTTGTCACACTGTTCACCTTCTTATAATCCGTACACATTCGTTAAGTTTTATCCGGTTTCGGAACAAGAATGCACGGTGAACTCCAGTCACTCTTACTGGGCTCTATAAAATCATTTTCCAGTAAATACTGAATCTCTTTTTTCATGTATTCGTGTTTAAAAGGATTCATCCTGTATGGGTGTTGTTTCATGGGTTTCGAATCTACTATTTCGACATCGTGAAAAATTTTGTTTGTCCTTGTAGGTATGTCTGGAAACAAGTGTTCATATTCAGACAATAATTGTTTAAGTTCACTTTTTTCTTGATTTTGTAAATGAGAAAGTTTCTGGTCTAGATTTTCCATAACTTTGAATTCCGATGATTTGTTGTTGCAAGATCAGATGAACCCAACAGAATTCCTTCATTCAAATCCTCTGTTGGTGGGACAGGTACAACTAAATTAACTGCATGATTTACTTGGCTATTTCTTTTAAAATAATAGTACTCCATTAATTTACTTAGACTTGAGTACTAATATTATAATTTAACTCATTCACTTTCTTCTTTACTTTGTAAGGGCCATAAAATCTTACTTGAAGAAAATTCTGCAGAATGCGCAAGAGAGAATGGTTTTTATTACAGAACTCAAAAATTCTCTCTAGTAAAATTTGGTGAAACCATAGTTTCACTTTTGACTTGAACTGCTGAATGCCAAATTCAAGTATAACAAGCTGGAACATACCAGACTTGAAATTTGACCTTTGACCAGATTGAACAAATTTGAGAAAGCCAAATTGAGGAAAATTCCTCAAAGGAATTACCTCTGGAAAACTTGTAGACACACACTTGATGGTCAACAAATTTTGGTTACATGACTTGGTCTTTGGTAAGGGACTAACACAATCTCCCATAGTTCTACTGAATGGCTCGTCAAATGCAGGAATTGGTTGCAGATGAGCTTTAGGTATCTTTTGATTTGGTTTTCCTACAATTTGACAAGTATGACAAGATCTACAAAACTTCCAAACATCACTTTTGATTTTTGGCCAATAGAAGTGAGTCAAGATCTTGTGATACGTTTTATTTATCCCTAAATGACCATCCATAGGGGTTTCATGGGCCAGACAAAGTATTTCCTGTCTGTAAGGTTTCGGAACCACAATCTGATATTTTACTGACCATTCGTCACTAGCAGGTACCTCGGGAGGTCTCCATTTTCTCATAAGAACTCCATTTTTTATGAAGAAACAGACAGGTACTTCAGTTGCTTCGTTTTCACTAACGGCCCGCTGAAACAAACAGATCTCAGGATCCTTCTCCTGTTCGACGACAAGTGATTGTCGTTTATCACCCTGATCAGATAAAAGAGAATGAGTATTCAAAAGAGGATCACTATGATCAATACCTTTTGACTGATCCAAATTAGAAGTGAAAGTGACCTCATCAAAAGCCTGACCAATACATGTGTCAGCTAAAGGAATACATTCCTTATCAAAATCATTCTCAGGAGCTTTTTTTGCCATAGCTCTGGTAACTGCACAAGCTGGGAATAAATCAGGGATTTCTTTTTCAATATGATCAATTTTCTGATCCAAAGAAGGCTCGTCAGTTACAAGTGGATTAACCACAACCTTGTCTCCAGCTAAGTCATTGCCTAGCAACAAATGAATGCCCTCAACGGGTAAAGTAGACACTACACCGACTGTCACAGGTCCTGAAACTAAGTCTGATGACAAATTAACAGAATGGAGAGGAACATTAACAAAGCCGCACTCTACTCCCCGAATGAGAACACTCTCATTAGAACAGGTCTTCTCAGAAGAAGGCAAAATACCTGAAACTAAAAGACTCTGAGAAGCTCCTGTATCCCTCAAAATTTTAATAGGGATAGGATTGGCCAAATCACCCAAGAGTGATATAGAACCCTTCGACATGAATGGTCCAAAATTCTCCAAAACACAATCAGACTGAGGTTTTTCAAACCTAACAAATGTATTGTTTTCAATACATGACCGTGACCTTGACCTCTTAGAAATAAGAGCATTTGGGATAGGTCTATCTTGATTCTGATGCCTATATTTCAATTTGAAGCAATCAGAAATGACGTGTCCTTTTTTCTTACAATAGGTACACGTAGGAATAGACAAGAATTTTGAATCAAGTCACTCAGAGGTTTGATTTTTAGAATTTGTGCCAGATTGAATTTTACTGAGAGTCGTATTTGGTTGAAACACCTTTCTATCAGTAGACTGCTGAGTGAAAGATTTGCTTACAGCAGGAACTTTATGAGTTAAGGGATACTCATCAGCAGCAATAACAGCTTTTTCCAAGGTTTCAAACTTATGCTCTTCGAGATGATTCTTAATGTCACTATGGACACAGTTCTTGAACTCTTCATGTAATATTAATTGTTCAAGACTTTCAAAATCATGTTCGATTTTCTTGGCTAAGCACCATCTTTTGAATAACTGTTCTTTTTCTCTAGCAAATTCAACATATATTTGTTTAGCATCTTTCCTATAGTTTCTGAACTTTTGCCGATAAGCCTCAGGGACTAATGCATAACCCTTCAAGATGCATTTCTTAACCAAATCGTAATCAGAACTTTGTTGTACTGACAGAGATATATAGATATCTGTGGTCTTGCCACAAAGTACACTCTGCAATAATTGAGTCCAATACTCTCTTGGCCATTTCGAATTCTCAGCAACTTTTTCAAAAAGAATAAAATATTTGTCTACTTCCTTTTCACTAAAATGGGGAACTAACTTGACGTTTCCTAAAATGTTAAAATTTGAATTTGCACGAGAAGTGGAATCGTGCCTGTCACTTGCCAGCTCCAACTCTTTCATTCTAAGTTGAAATTCTTTATCTTTTTCCCTTTCCTGTACATGCATTTGTTCTTTTTGTAATTCAATTTGTTCTTTTTGTAATTCCATTTGTCTTTGTTTTTCCCTTTCTTCTATTTGTCTTTGTTTTTCCCTTTCTTCTATTTGTCTTTGTTTTTCCCTTTCTTCTATTTGTATTTGTTCCTTTTGTAATTCTAGTTGCCTTTCTTTTTCCCTTTCTTCTAATTGCATTTTCATTTGTTCATTCTGACTCTGAAGCTCGAGCTTCCTTAACTCTATTTCCATTTTTTTTATTTTTAGTTCTAATTTCGTACTGTCAGAGTCTGTCATAGACTTACTGACAGATGCCAAAACACTTTGGTCAAAAACATTCTGTCCTAGCAAAAATTGAATTAAAATCTTTTTGATTTCTTGCTTTGTCAAGGAAGCTTTAGCTTCAGAAAGATCGTACTTTCTGGCAAGTTCAAGCAACTCATCCTTTTTCAAACTATCAAACTGTTGTTGAGTTGGACTAGAAAGAAAGCTCTCCACTGTTGACATTCTTAAAGCCTGTTGTTTTCACTAAAATTTCAAACAAAATGAACTAGGGAATTTAAATTTCAATTTTTAGCCAAATACAAAGATCCATCCCGGACGAGCAACCCAATTTCTTTATGATACGTATCGGCTCGTTCAAAGTAACACAAAGAAAGAGTGAAGACAACAAGCTTTGCAAATTTTAACGAAAATAATTTATTTTCCTAGAAAACACGGTGAAAAGGTAAATAGGTGAAACAAGACTTACGATTTACGAAGAAGATTCCCAAAATTTTTTGTAAAGTTGTGAAAACACATAAGTCCTGTGAATAAACAGTTCTAATTTGATACAGTCTGAATCTCAGTTCCGTTCCAAGATGGCGGATGATGACGTCAGACGAAGGCTATCACAAAATGTCCAGACTTTTCACTGTAAAGCACAATTTGTACTGTTCTGTTCCTATTTAGAAGTAATTTCATCAAATGTCTTTGTCCAAAGCCAGTAGTGTTGTTCTCCAGGAAAATAATTATTTAGAAAGTAGATGAAATACAGCTACCACCACTAACAACACACATGTTGTTCCTTGTACGAATGCACAACTCTTTGCAGCACAGAAATAACTTTTCCTTAAGGTATTAGAAACTCTGTAAGATGTTATGATGCAAATCTCAGCTATGACTGACCACGACTATGACTACCACTAAACATTTCTTACAGGTAACTGAGCATTTAAAACAAGCTAATGCGTCATTACATGTAAGCACGCATGAAGGACACGTGTGATTTCGCAATCCATCTGGACATTACAAAAGCGTAAACAAGTAATAACGTGGTCCCAGCCAATCATTTACATAGCTCTTTCTCACTGTTTACTTGATACGAAAACCGTCATGCAAAATCGTGCTTACACGAGTCACATTTACGTTTTAAATAAATACGATGTTTCTAACATACTATTAGACCTTGCTAACATAATCATCACCATAATAATAATAACTTTTAGTGATATAAAAATAAAATAAAAATGAAACAAAGAATTATAAGAATTTAAATTTTAACACATATGTAATTTGACTACAGGGTCGTAACAGCTGACATCAACGGAAATGCCTCCGAGACGTTACTGGTGGTGTCTGGAATTCGTAGCTGAAACCCCTTAATTAATTACTTAACGTCTTTAAGTATAATGAATCAAACCTCAATCGACGTTCAACGTCACAGATATAATCAAGTGTGTAAATGTCAGACTGAATTAAAAAATATAATCGACGATTATAAAGTAAAAGTAAAAAAATATCACAGACGTATGGTTGTCATTGATATAATTGTTTACTCAGTTTCCGTTATTGTTGCTGGGGCAGGATTATTATTATCAACAATAAAAATGACAGCGCCTGCAGTTGTAACAATTGTCGTTTCAACTTCAACGACTATCGCAGTCGTTCTCAGTATTATAGCTAAGAAGATATCTGCATGTACAAATACTAAATTACACGAGTATATAATAAAATTACATATAGCAACAACAGCTTATTCTAAATTATCGTCATATATTTCCTTGTACCTCAGTGATGGTAAAATATCTGATGAGGAGTTCGCAACAATAATGAAAACCTACGATGAAGCATTCAGAATCGCTAGCGATTTTGGTGACAAAATCACTCATAATAACCAAGGCGAATTAAATAATAACAATAATAATAATGACTGAGTCTTCGACAGCGTCGAGAGAATTACTTCAACAGATCGTCACTAATACAACCCCGTGAAAAACTACGATGATCTCATTAAGTTCGACCAATCCTGAGTTTAGCATTAACTTTCCAACCGCAATTCCTGCAAAAGAAATAGCATTAGCACAACTACGAGTTTATTATAGCTGGCCAAATATTAGATCAAAATCGTTTGGTGGACTACAGCCAAATAATTCGCTGGTATTTGCAAATAAGAATAAACGTGATGGAACTCCTGATTGGCAAGTAGTTAGCATTCCAACGGGCAGTTATCAAATAGAACAGATCAACGATGAGTTCCAACGCAGAATTAAATCTATTACAGGAAAAGAATCCAAAATAGCAATTACTGTTTACGAACCAACATTATCAACGATAATTGAAATAAATTCTCCTGATTATGTTGTAGATATTTATCAAAGTTCGATTAGATCAGTATTAGATTGGCCTGATGTTGAATCAGTTTATAAAGGCCCACCAGAACCACAACGATCTGATTTCGCTATAAATGTTGAAAAATTTATAAAAATCCCAGAATATCGAAAAACGCATCCGTTCATGGAGAATCCGGATGCTTATCGTGGTTATACACATTATACTCATTTTATAGATTTCATTCAAGGTAAGAAAGGTAAAACAAGAATAGCAAGAATTAACGTTGAAGAAATTAACTCAAAATCATGACCAATTAAATCTGAACATGGACGTGTACTTAATGATCTAAGAAATTTATTTTCCAGCATCAACACTTTTTATGACGATGATTTAAAAATCAAATAATTGAAACAATACAACATTTGAATCAAGTTGCATCAGACTTAGAATATGTAAATAAGGCTATCATTGACAGAGAAAAAAACATTAAACGCACCGGTAGATAGATTTTTTAATACTTACATAGTTAATGAAGACAGCCCAATTCAACGTGTAAGTTATAAACGTTTATTTACAACAGTGTTTCCTTAAACATTATGGAATTACAGAAGAACAGTTACCAACATTTGTAATTCCAGGATTTAACTCTGAAGAGCTAAA
Source organism: Megalonaias nervosa (assembly GCA_016617855.1). Classification (NCBI taxonomy): domain Eukaryota; kingdom Metazoa; phylum Mollusca; class Bivalvia; order Unionida; family Unionidae; genus Megalonaias; species Megalonaias nervosa. Next base: position 3,196 of record JAECUM010074324.1, on the reverse strand, counting down.
GAAATCAGTTAATGATCTTATTGATGAACACTTAAAAAAAATATGTGATTCATGGAAAAAATTAATACCTACACCAACCATTTTTAAATATAATAATGATCCATTTGGTGGAGGTCGTCATATTTCTCCTGGTATTGTTAATATAACATCAACAATCGCAGTCAATCTAGTATGTGACGTAATTGATGGTAGCTATCAAGTAGATCTTGAAAAATCCACTCAAACTCAACAAGGATATATATTATATTCATTTACACCTCAAATCCCCGCCCGGGTGGTTAATTGTATCTGAGCCAATTAATCGAGTTTATCTACGTGTACATAATCCGCTATTGTCAAGAATAAATTTCAAGCTTACTGACCAGACAGGACACATTTTGGATTTAAGAAACGAGGTTTTAAGTATAAATCTATATATACGCTCGTAGAACGTCCGAGTAAATATTTCCTGATATAATCAGAGGGAAAAAAAAAAATAATGATTCTGAAATTTATTTACTGATTTTTCTCATTCTGATGGGCTAAATGGTACTCTGATTAATAAAATTGTTATAAATTTCTCATTCTGATGGGCTAAATGGTACTCTGATTAATAAAATTGTTATAAATGTCTCATTCTGATGGGCTAAATGACGATAAATATTTTATTCCACCGCCTAATTCTGAAATAATATAATTATTTTTTTTTACTGATTTTTCTCATTCTGATGGGTTAAATGGTACTCTGTTTCATGAAATATTTAGAATTTTCTTAATCAGATGGGCTAAATGGTACTCTTCTTCATGAAATAATCAGAATTTTCTTAATCGGATAGGTTAAATAGTACTCTGCTTCATGAAATAATCAGAATTTTCTTAATCGGATGGGTTAGATGGTACTCTGTTTCATCGAATAATCAGAATTTTCTTAATCAGATTCAACAAAATATTCATGGGTTTGTTAATCTGATTCAATGAAATATTTAGAATTTTCTTAATCAAATGGGTTAGATGGTACTCTATTTCATGAAATATTTAGAAGTTTCTTAATCGGATGGGTTAAATGGTGCTCTGATTCGTGAAATATCTACAGATTCGTTAATCAGATGGGTTAAATTGTACTCTGTTTCATGAAATAATCAGACTTTTCTTAATCAGATGGGTTAAATAGTACTCTGTTTCATGAAATATTTAGAATTTTCTTAATCAGATGGGCTAAATGGTACTCTGATTAATAAAATTGTTACAAATTCTTCAATCTGATGGTTTGAACAATACTCAAAATCATTAAAACCTGAAAAATATCTATTTGAGGCAATTGTATATATATAATGAAGCGAGATAACTCTGCTCTCTCTCTGCAGAGCAAATTAAACGATTATCTCCCTTACTACTACGTTTGATTTATAGACAACGAAGATATCTTGCTTTTGTTAAGTATTTAGTGATTTATTTGTTCTCTGTAAACAATTAGCTGTTAGTGAAGCAGCAATTTGTAACAGAGAGGGATATTGATGCATCTTTTGACTCTGATAACCTTAAATTCACGTCGGTTTATACAAGTGCGTGGAATTACAAATCAAAGTTAATTTTAGCTCTTATAACACATGTATTTTGACCTAACGAACGATAACTCATACAGAAAATGCAATATGCGATTATTTTATGAATTATGTTTGAAAAATTGAAGTAAATTCACGCTACAGTTCTACATTAAATGATTTTATTATATTAGTAAATACAAGTCCAGAGTAATCACATGTGAGACAGTGCAAATAGTTATATACTTAAATTTAACTGTATATTCATAAGAGATGCGGTGGCCGAGGTGTTAAGGCGTTTGCACGTAGATCAAGTTCTGTAGACTCTCTGTGTGTTCGAGTCTCCAAAAATGCTAAAGATATATTATCTTGCATTCGGCGACGGATGCTATTAATTGGGGGAACCCGGAGAATTTCCTCGAAATCCACAACAGACAAAATACACTCTCCTATCATACACCCTTGTGATGGGTGTATTTTTGCACTCCCTGGGGTTTTGCATGGGGGGAGAGTGTAAAAAATCTGTTGGACGTAGACAAGATTCCCTCGTCATCACCATTGTATATATTCATATTCATAAAATCATACAATTATATATTCATTAGGATAAGTTTATGTGTTTGTGCCGTCCATTAGGATAAGTTTATGTGTTTGTGCCGTCCGCAAAAAATATAATCAAAATCATAATCATATGTATATATAATCATGATCATACCATCATATGTTCATTAGGATAAGTTAGGATAAGTTTATGTTTGTGCTGTCTGCAAAAAATCAAAATCATAATCATATGCATATATAATCATGATCATACAATCATATGTTCATTAGGATAAGTTTATGTGTTGTGTTTATATCATTAATACAAATTACGGATCACCCTCTGAGCTTTCTAGGATGTTGTTTGACAACCTAGGGGTTCACATGGGGGTTGAGTCTGTATACATGTGTTTCGTCTAATTTCGAATGCCCCAGAGCTTGTGATGTGATGTGATTATGATTTTTAACGTAGCTTTAACAATTTTTCAGTTATATCGCTACGATGTCTGCAGTGTGGCAGTTTATAGTGATGCCTAGCACTGGGGCATCATGCCGCAGACATATAGCATGATGTCCCACCCAGTCACATTATCCTGACACCAGGCCGACCAGTCCTAACACTAACCTCTTAATGCTGAGTGCCAAGCGAGCCAGCTGTTAGTACCATTTTGTAAGTCTTTGGTATGACTCGACCGGGGATCAAACTCACGATCTCCCGCATCCGAGGCGGACGCTCTAACCACTAGGCCAACGGAGCGGTCCCCAGAACTTGCTAGAATGTTGTTTGGCAATTTAGGAGCTCATATGGGGTTGTGCTGTGATTATATGTTTTGTAAATATTTTTTATATTGAAGAAATAATTATTATATATGAACCGAGAAAATATTAATGCTATTATTTCTGCTATCAAAAAATTACAACATGAAGGAATAAATCTCTCTGATAATCTCGATCCTGAGAAAATATTATGCGATTTTAATTCATTGGAACAACGAAAAACCGAGGGTAAATACACACTGACATCTGAGTACAGATTCATAAACTGATTTATCAATCAATGCTGGTATCCTTGGCATGAGTAAATGACAAACAGGTAAAATTATTTGCGCCTCTTGCACGTTCGATCGAAAATATCA
>JAECUM010074321.1:0-11657 GCA_016617855.1 Megalonaias nervosa | reverse complement strand
GCAGCTATATCAGCTGGAAGTCCACGTAAAATTCTTTTTGTCTGTTTTGTTCTCTCCGCTATTTTTTCAGTTGCCTCAGCGGTTTTCTCTAAAACAGGAAGAAGAGGTTTAGTTGTTTCAGTAATTGGTTTAAATAATTGTTTAGTATTCTCTTCAAATTCAACATGAGATTCTTGTCGTTCTTGTAATTGTCGTTGGACAGCATCACGAACAGGTAAATATTTTCTAATTGCTTCTAGTCGTTCTGGTGCTAATCTAGCTGAATGAGGTTCTCCGATGACAACCATATTAATAATATTTATAATAATTGTTTAAATTACAGCAGCAGGCAGGGTGACCGACAAAAATTGAGTGACCCGGCGAGTAAACTAAACGCATTATAACATAAAAAACAAAAAAGTCAAAAATAAAATAACAAAAATGAACTAACATTATCCGTTTTGGTAATAATAAAAAGTTAGGAGGTTCGGTTTAACGTTATTGACATTATTTTTTCAGCCCCTGTAGGAACCTTATGTTTTAGACAAATGACGATTCAGACAAGTGGTCTGTTCACCCTGCCTGCTGCTTAAAGAGACAATACCGGTTCAAAATGTTGTATATACTTATATACGTTTGGTGAAGCGGTCATGATCATTAAATATATATCTCAGTTTGTTGTCTTAAATTAATGCTCGTAACAAATACCATTATAATGAATTTGCCAATGCCAAAACATGTTAAGAAAATAAATTCGTAGCGACTTTAATGCAAAGCAAGCATATTCACGTGTACCGATAAATATATTTAAACATAATTGTTATTAATCAAACTTCTGTTAATATATATGTCATTTAGGACAATACAATGACAACAATTTACATTTTATGGACGTTTTAATAACATATAATCACATTTGAAGAGGATCAACATTCGAAAAATTAAACAATTTGGATATGTATAAGCACAGTTAGGCACATCGATTAGACTCGTAATGAGATCCAGTTTAGAATATTTAACTTTTTATGACACAGCAAATTCTCTAAATTTATTAAATGGAGCACAAATTTTTAAAAAAATGTCATTGAATGTTTATTCTCCATTTAGATACTAAATTTGGGTGAAAGTACCAGTTCTAATTAATGATATAATTTAAATCACTTACTTTCTTTTCAACAGCATAAGGATCATTGTACTTAGCTTGACAAGGATTTTGTGGGATGGGCATGAAAGCCAGAACTATATCACCAGGCTGAAAACTCCCTTCCTTTGTATTTTGGTCATACCTTAATTTCATTATTGAATGAATAGAGTGCAGATTAGTGCAACCTCACAAGCCTTTGAAAAATTGTACTTAAAATTGGAAACACAATCTAGAAGATTAATTTCTGTAGCATTATTTGAAAGAATTTTCTCTCTTAGAAACTTCAATGGACCACTGACAGTGTGTCCAAAATTAAATTCAAAGTGACTGAATCCTAAAGATTCTTGAACTGATTTTCTAACAGTAAATGAATACCTTCATCGCAATCTTTACCAGCATCAAAACAACATGACCAAATTATTTTTTTTCTTCAAAGTTTGATCACATCTTTCTAACGCACCTTGGGTTTCAGAGTGTTAGGCAGAAGGCTCGCTGGCTACTTAATTCATGCATAACTTGCTCGAAAATTCCAGAACAAACGTTGACCCTTGATCAGATTGAATAGATTTGGGAAGGTCAAATTGATTAAAACCTTTATCAAAGCTTTTACTATGGTTTCCGTTTTAATATTCCTCAAAGAAATTGTCTCTGGGAATCTTATAGAGGCACTCATAATGACCAAAACGTAATGGTTAAATGACTTTGTCTTAGGTTATGGACCTCACAATGTACTATTATTCTGCTAGATGTTTAGTCAAATGCATTAATAGGTTGCAAATGAGCCTTGGGTTTCTTCTGATTGGGTGTTCCTACAATCTGACAAGCGTGACAAGATCTACAGTACTTACAAACATCTGTATTAATTTTTGGCTAGTAGAATTGAGTAAAAGATTTTGTGATAAGTCTTACTGATATCTCAATTTCCAGCTAATGGAGTTCCATGGACTAGGCAAATAATTTACTATCTATACCACCTTGGAACTACAATTTCATTGTTCACCCAGCACTCGTCACCAGCATTACCCCAGGTGGTTTCCATGTTCTCATGTGGACCCCATGTTTAACAAAATAACAACACTTACTTATCTGGCTTCAGTTTCGCTAATAGTCGCCTGAAAAAAGGGAGAATCAGGATCTTTTTCCTGCTCGACAACAGTTTGACACCCTGATTACTATAAAGATAATTAATAGTTAAGAGAGGATCACTCTGATCAATACCTTTTGATTGATTCAAGCGAGGCACAATAGTCACCTCATCAGAAGCCTGACTAATACATTACTTGGCTAAAGAAATAAAAATTTCCTGATCAAAGTCATTCGCAAGAGCTTTCTTTGACATAGCTCTAGTAACTTCACCAAACGACATGAATGGTTCTCGATTCTCGACAATAAAATGAGACTTGCGTTTGTTTAGCCCAACAAATGTATTGCTTTCAATATAACCGTGAACTCATAAGAGGATTGAAAATAGGTCTGTCTTGATTCAGCTGCGTATTGTTTAATTTGTAGCAATCAAAAATAATATGTGCTTTCTTCCTGCGTTCATCTAGGTAAGTCTTAAAGTCAATATGGACGCAATTCGTGAACTCTTACACTGATATGAGTTGTCCGAGATTTTCATAATTTTGACCAACTTTCTTGCTAAGCACCACTGACGCGTTTATATCGCTATAGTATTCGCTGGCGTTTATAAATTTCTTTTCACAATTGCGTCTCTGAGACGATGATTTTATTACGTTGATACTGCTGAGGGTCCATTATATTCTAATCCTGACATTCCAGTTATTGTCCTGTAGTTAGAGTGTCGTGACACTCTTCGCCAAATCATGCTGATACGTATAAAAGTTCAGAACAGTAAACATAGTCTGACGGAGATAGATATTTGTCATCTGGGTCTAATTTAAAAAGAGTACCAAACGAAATTATTTCCTAGCTCCGATCATATCCAGAGATCTTTTCCAGTTTCGGTAACGCTTCATTAGTTCATTGGATGTACATTATACGGGGGGGGGGGGGGGCGAACACTGAATTTTGTCTCACAGTGTAATGTCACTCGATCAATTTCATTATTTTCAGTTAAAAAGATAACATACTCCTCGTCTTCTTCCCTTCCACTTCCCCGCAACTACACGTGAAAGTCTTTGCTCCAAGTTAGTTTTAGATAATTATTTTTTCAATTACCAGTTGTACGGCGTCTTTTACATCAGTCAGTGTTCTTATCGATGAATCGAGCCGTTTCTCCAGCGCACTACCACTAACCCAAGTGCAAGATTTATTAACATAATAACCATTTGGACTTGCATACACGCCACCATATATTAGTTTATCTGGGTTCTCCCTCTGCTTTTCCGAGTCTTCGTTTTAAATCTCACTAGTTCAACAACTTGATTCCAAACTTGTTTGATTCCATACTTAGTTAGCTCAAGATCAGTTTGTAACGATCTAATTTCATGTTGTGGTCTATCCACTATTTCCAGCGTGGTTAAATTGGTGGTAATATCAGCAACTTTTAATGGAATTTTATTCTGGTTACTAAACAATTCATCAACGGTTTTAATGTCGTCGAGAAAATCACTAATTGAGTTAACTAAGCTACCCAGCTGGTTTGTAAATGTGCTGGCAATTTCTAGTTCAGTTTGTACCGTTTTAACATTAACATCTGTGTTTTCCTGCGTGGTTAGTTTCGTTGCAATATCAGCACGTTCTGTTGCAACAACACTAGGATTTCCATACACATCATAAGTTCATCCCTATCTACCCGATGTAGTCCCCTAATGCGGTTAAATCTTCTATTGTGGCAAATTTCGATGAAACCATCGAAACGTTTCCTGGCTGGGCGCTCAGCATTAAGAGGCTAGTGTTAGGACTGGTCGGCCTGGTGTCAGGATACTGTGTCTGGATGGGACATGCTGCTACATGTCCGCGACGTAATGCCTCAGTGCCAGACATCACTATAAACCGCCACACTGCAGACATCGTAGCGAGATGACTGTAAATATGTTAAAGCTACTTTAAAAATCCAAATCATACACAGATACACTCTATGTGGTCATATTGTTATTTCAATTAAAGCATTTTTTATTACCGAAATAATAGTGCTAGTGTTCTAAATGACACTGCGCCATATATCTATGCAACCGGATTGGAAGAGTTTGTAATGGCATCAGGTGCCGCTATATCTTCTGCCCCACACATAGGAGGATCTATCACGGTTTGTGTTTGCAGTGTTAATACCCAGAGCGGTGCAAATTTAAATGCCTGAACTGGCTTATCGCTACCACTCACAGTGATTTACTTGATAAATCCTCTTCATAGTGCCCGACCATGAAAATTAAAGTACATGATGTTGCGAGGATTAATGTAATAAGAATCCCAATAAGATCCGGGACCTTCGTGTGAGTCTAGATTAATTATTCCTGTTTCATTAGTCCATGGCGCATCAGGTAATGTATTGCAAAACACACTTCTCTAGTACTTGATTCTTTTTTCTGTGCCAATTCAAGAAAATTAAAATTTGACAACGGCGCTCTCATCGAAATTGTCGTAACCATCCTCCGTACACTTGCGTTTTCCTTCGGGTTAATCTTAGACTTCGGCCATTGTTTTTGCTCCCATGCAAACTAGCCCGCCTGTTACTTTTTCTGTTATTTTATTGCCTGTATATGCACCAAGCCCAGCGGCTTTTGTAACGACTGGTGCAGCAACAATGGCGGCGGCTTTCCAGAAGACGACAGGGCTGGTAATGCTGCGAGAAAGGTGAATATTCCACCGGATGTGGACATGTGTGTGATCTCAGCAGCGGACAGCGTTGTTTTCATTCCATGACGTGCATTATGTGCCTCACTGAAATGAATCATCTGTTGCTCTGTTAGAGCTAGTATATTTGCCTACCCCAGCTGTTTGTCTAATAATCGCAGTGTTACTCCAAAGTTGGTTTGACATTTTACTTTGACTCTATGTCATATCCACATGGTTGTATCTGTTGTTAGGCATGTTTATTTTGAAAACGAACGTAGCGTCAATTGCGCTACATTTTTCCTCGGTGGCATCGAACCCTCTCATTGGTCGAACATCAGCGTTTTAGTTTATAAGACCACTGTGATAAATATGTAGTACTCTCTGGCAGTGCCTGTCTTGTCCACACGGGCTCTGAAATGCAAGTGGACGATGCTTTGCTTGAAGAAATCCAGATGTTCCCACAAAAAGTAGTAGATGGGACACAACGCTGTGATATCTTTCTGAGATATCCGGAGTCACAAGTAAACGTTCTTATAAGGCCCCATAAACAGCATAGGTGCGCGATACGCACGTGCGTCATGATTCTGATTATAATCTAAATGGATTACTTCGGCTGAATCTTGATGACCATTTGAATGCAGCGAAACTTCGCTGACACCAAGTCGGTCAAACGCCATGGGTTGTTTTGCTTGTGAGTTCAATCGATCAATATTCTGAAAAGCTATGAATACATGTCCAGGCGCAAAAGCTCCCTATTGATTTGCGACTTGCCTCGTAAGTTGGTCAGACACTTCCCTTTGAACTCTATCTGTAGAAACTGTCAACCAACTTGATGTTGATTGACCGCCTCCTTGCTTAAAACTCATTGTCGCTGTTCTTCAGTCAACGACTTTGTCGTCGACAATTTTGATTGTGTAACGTTTCTCTCTAGCGCTCTAGTTATATCTTCATCTGCCACGGTGGCGTGTCAAATAGACTCGTTGTCATCACAGCGATCTGTCAGCACAACTGTGTGCTTGTCCCAAAAAATAACCTTTCTAACATTTCTGCAAAACCCAAATTTTGTTAAATTACGCAAAGGAATTGACATCAGCCGTTAATGTGTGATCGTCTTGCTGAAATCCCAGTTCGAAGTTTGCTATGGGCGGCAATGAAACAGCAAATGGTGCAGCTATTTTGTCTATCCGTCTTTCTATCTTAACATCATTAGCAGCGGCTGAAGCGAAAAAGCGTGTTACCGCCTATTGAAATGGTCTACCATCAGCATTATCTGTGATGTATTTGGCGAATATCACTGAGGGCCCAGCGACAGAAGAATAATTATCTGAGTATCGTGCATCATAAATATAGTATTGAAAACCGCTTAGAGACTCGTTTTGAAGTATTCTTGAGTACATGTTCAATGCGGGATCTGATACTTGCCTGAGCATCTTTTAAGTTAATGCAGAAATGTATTGCCGTGGCGTTTACCGTCTCAGTCCGCTGCCCACAATCAGATTCACCGTTATGTTACCAGATAGGTTACTGTCTAGAAAGAAATTGCCCCTGGCACGTATGCCTCCCACCAAATTATTTATTCGTGCTGTTGCGGTGGAATTGAGGATATTACTGACTTTGGCAGTGATAGGCCACTAGTGATTCAGTTTATTGCTGTCGCCATGCGGAATTCAGGAAACTAATCTAAATGATCTATCCTTGATCACAAAAAACCACGCCAGGCGGCAATATGCCCTGCAACCCTACCATACGCGTCAATAACTATATCCTTGACGTCCCCAATGGCCTTCACACCGATTGTTTGGCCAGTAAAATTCTATGTTTGTGAGCCACGGGGGCAATTCTGCTGAATTTTACGAGGGAAAGAGCATTATTGTGAAAACACAGAAAAATCTGCTGCGTTGGCAAGACGTGATTAAATAGCCCTGAGACACATTCGGGGAAAACTATGCAAAATATAACCTTAGCGCGCTACGCCACCATCCTCGGTGAAAACCTTCAATCGACGGCGTCGCATTTGCGATTTACTGTGATAGTCGATGTAATGTTAACTATCTCAGGTACTATATGACGTCCATCGCGGTCTGGAGTATTATCCACAGTTAGTTCCCCAAGGTGCAGCTGCTGATCACAAGAAACGGTCTTGATCGAAGACGCTCCAATGTTGACACGGTACCCAGCAGTGGATTTTCTAATCGAGGAGCTAGACGTGGACTCATAAATGGTAATTTCGATTTTAGAATCTGGTGCTGCTATTGCTTGTACGCCGATGAATTCAGCATTGTCTCGATTTTTGGGAGCCATCGGGAATTGAAATGGCTTGCCTTTTAGGATTTGTTGAATACCATTGCGTTTTCCATGAAAAAAGAAACAACTGAAAATTGGCAGGTAGCACACCAAACGGTGCCGACCTAATGTTGGGTCAACTGTAATACATACACAACTGAACCAATGCTACTTTATGTGACCAGGCTGCGCCGTAATTGTGCTAAGAAATACAATATCAAATTCTGTTCGCGGCCTCTGTCGTTAATAGGGCGTTAACCCCACTTCTCTTTAACCAATATCGGAAGGCGCCAGGCGCGCTGTAGTGAGATATTTCTACGCACTTGGAGAACTAGAAGGTGGAACAAGAAGAGCTACTGATCATATAAGACGTTTAACCACACACGAACTTTGTTTTCACACATGACCCATCGCAGCAATTAGACTGCTATTTATTACTTTGAGCCACAGCACTCACGCGTGGGTTTGTGAGAGAAGCGTTGCAAGTGATATCAGCGGTTACTCAGTTACCTCCATGGCGGATCATACAGCAACATGTCGCAAGCACCAAAAGTGCTAGCACAGAGTGACAGCACCCTTACGTCTGTTACACTCAAGGAACGTCAGGATGACATTATCCCATAGATGACCTAGTTGATTATCAATACAAACCACGATAAATTGTCTGGAATAACCAGCGGGGTAATTTCATAACATTTCGATGTTGTATAGTTCGCAGTGATTGTTTTGTTGTTGTGCCATGTCGATTATGTTATCCTCGGTGAGATCAAAGCTGTGCGCATAACCTCGCTCCGTATCACAACGTCGGTAAGATACTATTATATTTTTTTTCCTTTCGTCATGCAAATTTTCAACGGAAGAGGTCGAGGAAACTTTTCCTTTGGTGCTGACCAACGCTCTGTTGAAGACGCCATCAAGTAGAACCCGGGCGAGTTGTGATAGATGTTAGACAATGGACCAAGCTAGATATCCAAGATTTGACCATTCTACACGATCATCAATGATGCAGACACGCTGTTAGGTCTTTATGGTAAATCCTTGTGACGAACGAACGGTGATTACACATCTAGGCCACCATGGAGACGAATCATCGCTCATAGCACGATCAACATCACACAACCGCACATTGACAATATCGTTAAATACAAGCTTTAGAGTTGTTGCCGAGCACGTTGATGTTTTGCCTCCTAGAACCTACCGGTCTGAATACAACTAGGGCGTCTTCACTGGGATATTTGTCTTGCTGCAGTTTTAACAATTTACGCTGAAAAGTGTCAAGAACATGTTTTAGTGTGACCACGATGATGTAGTTGGGGAACTAGGTGGCAAGAAAGTCATCATATGAGGTTTCTGTGATCGCCTCGCGCATTTTTTCATATTTTTATTCCTGGTCAGATTTTGGTAGCATTTGCAATTTTAGCTCACGCACGTTTATGCGTGGGGTTTGACTCGTTGAGGTTAGAGTCATTAGCGAAATTTTAAACAAGTTGATGGCGCGCGTTGTTTTACCAGAACCACAACATCCATTCAGATACATCTGTTTGTGACGTGTCCAAAACATTGAAAGTATGGTGCGCCATGACCACGTCCAAGAACACTTGCAGTGTAAAACGTATCCATATCGACGGAAATAACACAATCTGGGTTGTAATCTGTGTTCCAACGACCTTCATGACCGTGCTCCACACAACATTGGACGTCCTCATTTTTGTGTTTGTTTCCAGTTTTTGCAAAAGAAGAAACAACTGATGTGTCTGTGAACGAATTTTTTGTACATTCGTTGAATACGTCGTTGTCATTGGTGTTTATTAGTGCCATTGATTTTAATTTCCATGAAAACTTTATGTTCTGAAACAATCTTCGTTGGGAAGCATAGACTGATCAAATTCAGATCCTGGATCAAAATCACTTCGAAGAAGCAACAACAGACACAGTCGCTCTTGATTGCGTTTGCAATTGCGTCATAAACATACGTGGTAAAGTTGGACAACAAGTTTGATGGAAACTGTAAATTAACAGACTTCTTATGGGCGTTGCGCTCAATAAGTGTTATGGCTACACAGCAGTTGCCAGCTTTTCAATGTCAGTATCTTCTGTGCCATGAATAACTTCCTCGGTTATCGTTGTGATGATAATTTGAATCTTCAGTGGCCGTTCCAGCGCGGTAACATCACTAAGTGTAGAACCAGTTTTTTTGACATTGCTCCCACTGATATATCATCGTACGTAGTTGATCAATAAGACCAAATCAACATAGAGAATTTGTGAATGATCGATCAAACGAGCTGTCAAACAGTTCATTTAACATGTTTTCATCGGGGCAGTTAATTCTCTTTAGTGATATTCATCAGATATACTCACCGCGGTAACCTGGTATGCTTTGTTGTGGTAGATACTAGTAATACATGTCATAACCCGGGCCAGGGGGGTGGGGGGGCTGAGATGTTATTGTGAAAACAGATGCCTCGTGACGTCGTTCTACTCGTATTGGATCCATTTTGTCTCTGTTAACAAACGTGTTGTTTTTTCCTCTGGCAATACATTTTATTCTGAAAAAGTAGCTATTATCTGGGGAAGAAGAGACAGTATATATATATATAGTGTCATTCATTTTACCGTTGTATATTCGTCGTTGTTTCTTAGTTTCAAAATACCGTGTGAAATACACGTATGAGGCATTATCACTAACAAATTCATCTTTTGCATCAAGAGAATCCTGAATTAGTTCTGAACAGTCTTTATGTGGTCTGATTCTGTGACGTACACGACGATAAAGATTGAATAATGGCTGTGCACGCGCTACTTCAACTGTTGATAATCTTTGAACTTCTTTTTCATTATAAAAGTTGGTAACTTTTTAATCATTGAGAATCTTACCAAGCGCTGGATAAAGATCACTGAGTTGTAAATTTGAACTTGGCTACGGAAATTGTATTCCAGTAAGCTCAAAATACATGTTTTGTGCCCAACGAGCACGCCTCTGACGACCCGATATTATCATGATGTAGAGGTTGTTATCCTTAATAAAATATTTTGACGCCATATTGCTTATTCCAGGACACAATGTGCCAATCAAATTTAGTTTAACAACCATTCATGTCATGCCTGAAGAACCTAGATAAGTAAACAGTTTCCTAAACGAAAAACAGATGTTGCAACAGGAACGGTAAATAGAAATGTTATACTTCGCTGAGCATATTTTCATATATGCAGGATTTTCAGCAAATTAGCGGGAGTTCTCATGGATCACTGTTCTCCACGTGTGCCAGTTCGTTCAAATTTGGCACGATTCACACAATCGTATACCCTTACAGCATCTCTGTTTAAGTACTTTAAATATCAATAGCTTTTGTGCGAAGATTCTCTGTTGTTTTGCCAGCACTTCCGTACTTCCAGTTTGTCACGCAGGGAATAAGTTACACTAATTCCTGATTGGTAGATATTATTTAACCTGGACCGGAACAATCAATAACCACGAATGAGATTTCGAGGTAACATATTTCACCGTGTGACAGCGCTAGAAACTTAGGGTATTACTGGATATTAAATGATGAGTAAAGTACTTAGTTACACATATGGAACATTTTTGGAATGTATCCTATATGCTGTACATGCTGCCGGGTTAAGGTAATTAGCATGGAATGGGGGCATATTACAAACCATCTCAATTTGTTCTAAATTGCAGACGACAAAACAGTATTATCAATAGTCTTTTTCGTTTTTACTAATAAAAAATTAGTTCCTAGGACTGCAGATGCTGTTTCAGATGAATTCTATATTGAAAGAATAGAAAGGCAAACTAATAATAATTATTCATGACTGTTAAAGACTATAATAACTTATATATGGTAAGTATCGTTTTGTATCGATTCTCCATCTCTTGTATTGATATGTGTATCGTTACAGCAAAAGTATCGATGTATCGATAGATCGATGAATCGTTTCACCCCTACTATCAAGTATGTGACAATGTCGAGCTAAAATGTATATTTGTATTTAGTTTCGTCCCCATATTCCTGAAGCTAAGAAAACTACATATCAGATACATAAAGCACATTAGATAGAAAATGTTTGCTGTACATGACACTATCTAGCTATGATACATATCTGGGTTAAATATCAGCAAAACGACAAATGAATGGACAAACAACACCATCCTTACAGCTATTTTTAATGATAGTGACAAATATTGGATTGAAAAGGGATGAAAAGATGAATTATTCATATCCAAAATGAGGTCAGTAAAATAAAAGTGATTATATTTAAATTAATTATCTGGAATTTTAACACGCTGAATGTCATTTGTAACTAAAATTCGTGATTTACATCACTTCATTCTTTGAAGGACCATTTATCAAGCCCAATGTTGATATCTTTCAAGATGTCAAGATAGTCAGTCATATCAACAACCCATTCAAGTTTGTTCTATGCAACAAAAGTTAGAAGCATTATAAGAAGCTGCTACCAGGGTACCAATCAGTCATACCATGTAAGACATCAACCCTGATCTATA
>JAECUM010074320.1:0-12657 GCA_016617855.1 Megalonaias nervosa | reverse complement strand
CAAGAGCATGAAAGAGAAAAGCGAGGAGAAAAGAAAAAGGACAGTGAAGAAGATGACAACGATTGTGGACTTGTGGACTGTCTTCCGTTAATACTTGCAAGTCAATCTTTAAGCCAGATGGAACAAAATCATCCACCAAAAAAGCCAACTAGTGTGAACGAGCTCTTCTCGAGTTCATGGAGAAACTATCTGATAAACGGGTACCATACGGCACATTTTATAACCTAGGTTATTATCCATAGGTAGGTCCACGAGTACCTGTATACCAATTGGCATCTTAACTAAGTTGGTCTGAGTTTCCCAGATTTATCGTTTATCCTAACGGTATACAAGTTTTCTGCCAGTGCTGGTAAAGGCAGCACTTACGTTGTTTTCAAGTTGAAAATCCTTGTGATTGAGCCTTAAGTACACATACTTTTTCAGTGCCAAGCAGAGGTGTGTCTTTTCCTGTAAATAATTGACCTTAAATCATATAGCTTGTTTTCCACATGAGAACTCTTTGATTCAACCGCGACTGTGGTGCAGTGGCAAGTAATAGGGGGTGGTTATTTCATCTTGCCGCACAAATGACATGTTCAGTTGCAACCTTTAATAGATTTTACAAATTGTATGATCGAAGTATTACTTACAAAGCTCAAGCTCGGACTTTAAATAAGCACCCGCTTATGACAGTGAGGTCAAGGAAAGGGAGCCAGATGATATTTATGATGACTACACCACGAAGATTTACTGGACAACGATGGAGGATTTCAGAACTTTATCAGACAATGAGGATGAATTCTTGGAGTTTGTACCAGATGAAATTAGATAGTGATATTTACAAGATACAGCGTGAATAAAACAAATGTGGACTTAACTTCAGGTTTGTACACATGTAATACAATTTCCCATTGTCGGGTACCCGGGTAACAGATCGCTAGAATCGATAGGTAACCAATAGAAGTTTTCTAAAATTTTGACAGCTTTACCACTTAGAAAACTTGAAGAAACAAACTGGTACTCTCCTATGAACTTTTCCTCTCTCTCTCTCTCTCTCTCTCTCTCTCTCTCTCTCTCTCTCTCTCTCTGCTGATTCAGGGTATCATGGAAAGAATATACACATGTGTATCACACGGTTTGACACTCAATTTTTGCCTTGTCTCAAAGCTATTGCAACACAAATAGGGGCCAGATCAGGTCAGGAGTTGAGGGGGTGGTGTGGGTTCCAAAATTTCAAAAGAGCACTGACTTTCCATGAAAAGGCACCAAAGCAAAAGTCTATGTGTCTATTTAATCAAAGTGTGCATAATACCCAATAAGAATAAAACAATGGCCAAATTTCAAGCGACAAGTGAGTGTGTGTGTGTGTGTGTGTGTGTGTGTGTGTACTTAGGGGGGTAGCCTGGTGTGGCACTGAAAACAGTTATATACAGTAAATGTCACATATACTGGAAGGTGATATTGAAAATCTCATATAATGTATGATCTCATTCCTTGGCTAAGATAAACTTCATTTAGCTATATATATATATATAGAGTATATAGTAGTAGAGGTATATATATATAGTATATATATATAGAGTATATATATATATATATATATATATATATGTATGTATGTATGTATGTATGTATGTATGTGGGTGTGGGTGTGGGTGTAATGAGTCTAATTGGAGTGTAATTTGGATTTCAATATGTACGAAATTTACTGTTTATGTAAATTTTGAAAATTTTTTAAATTTACAAATCATCAATAGGAAAATAAATATCGTTAATTGGATTTTTAAAAATTTCAGTTCAGTCTGCAATATCAGTTAAACATATGTGGTACAAAAGTGTTCCAGTATAAGAGTCATATGTAGAAATGGTGCATAGCAAATGTGTTTTTCATAGGTTCATGTGTTTACCATCTTAGAATTTCTAAAATTATATGACTTTTTTGCTTTTAAAATGCACATTCATTGAAATTTTTTAAAAATGCAGGTGCATCATTCTTTGAGGCCGACAAATTACAATGTGGGGATGTAACAACATGTATATGGACTTCATAAAACCATTTAAAATGTTCATATGTGGCTGGGGAAGAAAAAAAACATGAATTAATAAGCCTTTATAGTAGGCGGAAATACATATAAAATGACACTCATTATATTGTCACAAACACCTGCATCAATTGCATATTTGGTCATTATATGAACTAATAACCGGGTACATAAAGTAGTTTACACCAGTCTGGAAGAACTAGTCAGGCTCTCCCAGTCATGGACTTGGGATGTTGATAGCAGAGGGCCATTCAGCTGGGATGTCATATTACCATGGATAGAAACTATCCAAATTTTTGGGGCCTGTCCTATGAGTATATTGAGGAAAGGAATAAGACAAGCATAGACAGAGCACAGATGGAACAGGAACGTTATATACTTATAGTACTGGAAAATATTTACTGTTGATATAAAATTTACAGAATATGGTAGTGAAGTGCTACTGTAATCCGATTAGCAGGTGTCAACCTATGTTACAATCACAAGCAATAGAGTAGACACGCGCAACCTTTAACTAATTTAACATAGCGCCAGTACAATGACAGTCTAAAAATGTTGATTATATAATATTTACTTTTTGAATCTGTGATTAGGATTTTGACCCTTTAGTTATAGTGCATTCCCAACTGTCTTTTTCATAATGTTTAAATACTGAGCAACATAATTTGTACAGTTTCAAACTTCTCGGTAATGAACCAATGAAAAAGATAATTATCCAATTAATTGTTTACAGGTGTGCACACCTCATGTTAGCCATAGTGTAATATAAAATGATTAAAGTAGTGTGGCTGTCAAATTATATCTGTTAAACAAACGATTAAATATTTCGATGATCCTTTGCTAATTACGTCGGCAAAAGATGTGATCAAATGCAAAACATGAGAATTCTTTGATAATCGCGATCAGACATTCATCCATTTGTGTTCTATATTAATTGACCCTCCATAGTCACGTTGTACATACTTTCAAAGTAATATTTGTTGGTCGTTAAATTGTTTCGAGCTGGTATTCTGTATCGATATCTGGAATGTATATTTTAGTCTAGAGATTTGTTTTTATAGTGTAGCCATTTTGGTTCGCAGCGTAAAACTACTACGCATGCGTATATTCTCTACAAAAATGAACAAAGAGAGAATTTATTATTTCGTTCTGAGAATGTTAGGTTTGGAAGCCTGGAAACGGTATTTAGGGGCCTCTTCAAATGAATTAGAGAGGTTTTCTAATTCATTTAAAGACTTCTACTATTCATTTATGTATTTGTCGAACCAATGCCAAATTAGAGAGGTCTGTAATTCTATCAGAGAGCTCTGCAGTTGAATTAAAGATATCTCATATTCATTTGTAGAAGTCTCCAATTCAATTAGAGAGGTCTACAATTCAATTATAGAACAATGATTAATAATTGCGGTCTCTAACTGAATTAGAGAGGTGTATAACTGACACATAGAGCTCTCTAGTGAAACTGTAGATGTCTCTACTTGAATTAGAGACTTCTCAAAATTGAATTAGAGACCTCCATAAATAAAAAGAGAGGTCTGTATTGAAATGAATATATGAAAAAAGCTGCCGCCCATATATTCAATGGTGTAAGAAGGAACCTGATCCGATGGAGACTGAATACAGCTTAGATAGTGTAGCGTGCAATGTGAAACGGCTTTCAGACACGATTCACAGTTACGATAGCATCACCCAGCAATTAGTTTGATAACAATTGTGTGAAATGCAACGATAACGGTCGCATACCGATGACATATAGACTCAGAGATCACCTTCGTGATATATACATTGTATTTTGTTGTTGTGGGTTGAATGCCATTCTTCAACACACGATACATGGCGGCCGGTATAACTGATGGACGACGAACCCGAGCAAAGACCGGTAAGAACCACCGACCCACGGGAACATTGTATTCGTATAACTTGCAATTGTTCACGCCGATATTTATTCTAGTAATTTTGTTTATATTCATGTTGTGAGAAATACACTTACTTCTAATTTTAGTTTCATGAACTGTATCTAACAGAGTTCATGTTCGTTGCATCGTAGTACAGTGAAACCTGTCTTGAAAGACCACTGCTATGTGAGACCACCTGTCTTGAGAGACCATATTTTCAATGCACAAATTTAATGATTATATAGCATTGTGACCTGTTATGAGAGACCACCTGTCTTGAGAGACCATAATTTTATGGCAGAAAGGGTGGTCTTTCAAGACAGGTTTTACTGTATTGTATTAAGTGTGCTGGTTGTTGATTGTCCCTAATTTTTGTTACATACATACAAACATACACGCACAACAACACACACATCTATATGATTTGGCACTTGTATACCAGAGATGAAAACATTTACCACTCTATCCCACACTGGATATTTGTTTATATAATTATATACAAGTATTTTATTATACAGAATGACACCAGTGTAATCAAACAGGTTCAGGAGTTTAATTCGTCACAAGCATGAATTGAGAGCACACGGGTGGTCGACACGTTTTCTAACCTGATTAAGCACAAACAGCCACAGTTACACACACACACACACACACACACACACACACACACACGCACACACACACGCGCGCGCGATAGATAAGTCTTTATTAGCTGACGTTTTTGTTGTATTTTTACAATTTTACTAACACAGTTTATCTGTGTACGACATAAGTACTCTTTATAAACAGAATTTAGTCACGGATTTCTTGCTTCTTTTCGTCAAGACAGTTTCTACGAAAATCCAACGGAGAAGTGGTATTTGCCCTATTCCGAAAAAGAATGCAATAAACGACATGACACGTGATGTTTGACATACTTTTCGAAAATAATAATACACTTGGCCTGGCAAGTCCATATTGGTAACATATTGGGTAAATTTCCGGTTTCCGGAAGGTGAAAGTATTGTTTTACTCGCTCCGTACCTGCTTAATGAACCACGTGTTATCATTATGCTATTGTGTATACATTTTACAGAATTTTAGCATCTTATGTTTTATATTGGACCTTTTACTAACTTTTTACATTTATTTGGATAGCTTTATCTTCCTAAATATTTATGCGATCAAATTTTTCCGATTTTTGGATCGTAAACTTTTGTTTGCACAACATAGCCACTTTTGTGCCGATGAGCCGTAAAACACTACTGTGATAAATAATTTGTTTCATTATCACCCACAGTAATGTGCGAATTAAAACTCTTTGAAAGGGAGAATAAATAAGCACAGTAATGCTTTTGTTTACATTATTTCCTCAAAGTCCTAATAGAGCGGTTTTTAAAGATTGTATTGTCACAGAATTTACAGGAGACATATAAATCAAACCGCTTACACCACACAATGTCCCAAGATGTCCGGCCGTTGATGATATAAATAGAACACAAATTCCATTGATGTTGATCAAAAGTGTCTGGAATAGGTCATAGTAATAAAATACAAGTTCGATTGCTGATGAACTAAGTTGTCCGGTCTTTGCTGATAGAAATATAGAAATAAAACACACATTCGATTACTATCAAACTAAGGTGTCAGGCCTTTGGTCATATTAATAAAATACACATTTAATTGCTATTGAATTAAGGTGTTAGGCCTTTGGTTATAGTAATAAAATACACTTTCGATTGCTGTTCAATTTAGGTGTCAGGCCTATGGTCATGGTAATAAAATACACATTCGATTGGTATTGAATTCAGGTGCCAAACGTCTTGTGATAGTGTGTGTGTGTGTGTGTGTGTGTGTGTGTGTGTGTGTGTGTGTGCGATTTGGATTTTTAACGTAGCTTTAATAATTTTCCAGTCATATCGCTACGATGTCTGCAGTGTGGCAGTTTATAGTGATGTCTAGCACTGGGGCATCATGCCGCAGACATGTAGCATATGTTGAGTAATTAAATATGCAGTAAACTGCTATTAAACTATGGTGTCAGACCTTTCGTGATAGCAATAGCATATTTATTCAGTTGCTATTGAATTAAAGTGTCAAGCCATTGATGATTGTGATATCATACACATTCGATTGCTACCGAATTAAGATGGGTTCCAAGGGTTGTTATCGCCGGGGGCGAATGTGGGAGATAAGCACCCACTTCTCCTGGAAATCCCCCAATGGCCTGCGCCTGAGAGAGCCTCTGACAACCAAATCCAGCTCCAGGCCTTCACGAGTGGCTTAACTACTAAGCCCGGCGGAACCTGTTTAAACTGACTGGAGAAGGGATGACAGGCGAGCTTCTGGCGCCTCAAAACCAGATGCTTCGGGCAGATGGGGCCCGTTAACCTTGGGTGGTCGCCCGTCTAGGAGAAGGTAAACTCCGACTTCAAACCTTCGCTGCCATGCGACTATACCCACTCATGGGAAAGGCTAAAGGAGTAAACCCCAACAGAAAATCCGCAGACGGAGTCCCTAAGGCGACTTGGCATTGCTTTCAGTGTCATCTCGGCAACTCCTGCGACGTCGCTGGTGCCATGACGTATCGGCTTGTCCTTTCCCTTGGATCCATCAGCTGCGTGGAGAGGGGGAGTCAGTTGCATGGGCAACAGCTGATTCTCCATATCACCCTGCCCAGGCTTGCGCCCTGGAGAGGACTCTCCAGCTTCGCCTCACAGCGTCGACACAACACGGGAAGCAACAGTTACCGGTTATAAGTCACCACTCGATTGGCGTATAGTCAGACGCCAGGGGTTGCTTCCGACGGTGGGAGAGATCAACAGGTCTCATTGGACAGCTATCGCCCGCCTCAAGCTGGGCAGCCCCCAGTCAGTAAGGTGCCGTCCCGCCACAGCTCGCCTGCCTTGCTGGGTGCGTAGGGCTTAAGGTACGCGATTACCTGACAAACGGGCTGCAACTAATGCACCAAGAAACAACAAAAGAAAAGCAACAAGGAAATCAACAATCCTCAAGCTAGGTACCTGGAATGTCCGGACCATGCTGACTGGGCTCTCAGATGATCTCCAGGCAATCAGTGATGTTCGAAAGACTTCAGTCATCAACGACGAACTTGCAAGACTCCATGTCGATATCGCCTCATTACAGGAGACACGGCTATCAGATTCCGGGTCCCTCAGAGAAAAGAACTACACATTCTTCTGGCAAGGAAAGATCACCGACGAAGTCAGGGAGTATGGTGTTGGATTCGCCGTCAGGAACTCTCTGCTGGGGATGATAGAACCCTGCCAACAAGGAAATGAAAGACTGCTATCTCTCCGCCTCCACACCAAAACCGGGCCAGTCAACCTGATCAGCGTTTATGCTCCCACACTCAGTGCCACCACAGATACCAAGGATGCGTTTTACAACGAGCTCGATTCGCTCATCGACAAAATTCCTAAGGAAGAGAACTTGATATTACTGGGCGACTTCAACTCTAGGGTGGGTGCCGATCACGACTCCTGGCCTTTGTGTCTTGGCAAGTTTGGCATTGGGAAGATGAATGAAAACGGGCAGCGACTACTAGAGATGTGCTCGTACCACGACTTCAGCATCACCAATTCATTTTTTTCAGACGAAACCACAGCACAAAGTGTCTTGGAGGCATCCCCGGTCCAAACACTGGCACCAGCTGGACTTGATCATCACAAGACAGTCTGCCATGAAGGGTGTGCTTCTTACTCGTACATTCCACAGCGCTGACTGCGACACCGATCACTCGCTAGTTTGCTGTAAAATTAAGCTTCAGCCAAAGAAGATCCATCACTCTAGGCAAGTGGGTAAACCACACATTGATGTGAGCAAGACGTCATATCCAGACAAGGCTGAGGAATTCACTTACGCCCTCTCCAAGGCGTTCAGTTCAGAACCTCCCTACGGCAGTGCCAAAGAGAGATGGGACCACATCAGAGATACTGTGTACAGCACAGCCACAAGAATCTTTGGTAAGAAGCAGACAAAGAACAACGACTGGTTTGAGGCAAACTCCGCCACACTGATGCCAGACATTGAAGAGCGTCGCAGTGCCCACCTGGAATACAAGCTTTCCCCCTGCCAGAGGACACTACAGGCATACAGGTCTACCAGAAGCAAAGTGCAGAGGCTAGCACGGCAATGCGCCAAAGAATACTGGCTCCAGCTCTGTCAGAGCATCCAGTCAGCAGTAGATATCGGAAACATCAGAGGCATGTACGATGGCATAAAGAAAGCAATGGGTCCCAAGAAGAAAGTGATAGCACCACTGAAGTCTTCTGCAGGCGATACCATCCACGACAAGGGCAAGCAGATGGAGCGCTGAGTGGAGTACTTCTCTGAACTGTACTCCAGAGAGAACCATGTGACCAACGATGCCCTTAGCGCCATTGCAAACCTCCCTTGTATGACCGAACTGGATGAGAAACCTACTGCGGCAGAACTAAAGATGGCCTTAGAGAAACTGACCTCAGGTAAAGCCCCAGGGAAGGATGGCATCCCAGCAGAAGTCATCAAGTGCGGCGGAAACGTGCTGTTCACACACCTGTACGACCTCCTCTGCCAGTGCTGGGATGAAGGTGCAGTGCCTTAGGACATGAGAGACGCCAACATCGTAACCCTGTACAAGAACAAGGGCGGCAGAAGAGACTGCAACAACTACAGGGGCATATCACTTCTCAGCATCGTGGGTAAAGTCTTCGCACGAGTCATCCTGAACAGACTGCACATGCTTGCTGACAGAGTGTATCCAGAGTCTCAGTGCGGGTTCCGCGCAGAGAGGTCCACAATCGACATGATCTTCTCCATCAGGCAACTGCAGGAGAAGTGCAGAGAACAACACAGACCCCTCTTCCTGGCCTTTATAGACCTCACCAAGGCATTCGATCTGGTCAGCAGAGACGGACTCTTCAAAATCCTGACGAAGATTGGATGCCCTCCAAAGCTGCTAAGCATGGTCCAGTCCTTCCATGACGACATGAAAGGCACAGTGCAGTATGATGGCTCATCGTCCGACCCATTCAACGTCCACAGCGGAGTGAAACAAGGCTGTGTCCTTGCCCCCACGCTCTTCGGCATATTCTTCGCTGTCTGCTTAAGTACGCCTTCGGGACGTCCACAGAAGGGATCTACCTGCACACGCGATCAGACTGCAGACTGTTCAACCTGGCACGACTGAAGGCAAAGAGCAAAGTAAGAGAAGCAACCATTAGGGACATGCTCTTTGCAGATGATGTTGTTCTAGCCACTAACACAGAAGCTGAACTACAACGCCTGATGGACCGCTTTGCTAAAGCATGCGATGAATTCGGGTTGACCATCAGCCTAAAGAAAACAAACGTGATGGCTCAGGACGCGGATCCTCCCATCATCATCATCAACAACTACAAGCTAGAAGTAGTCAGTCAGTTCACGTACCTCGGCTCTACCATCACCAACAACCTCTCACTCGACGCCGAGCTCAACAAGCGGATTGGAAAGGCGTCAACAACTCTCTCTAGGTTGTCGAAGAGAGTGTGGAACAACAGAATGCTGACCCTGAACACTAAGATCTCCGTGTACCGTGCCTGTGTGCTAAGCACTCTTTTGTACGCCAGCGAAACCTGGACCCTGTACGCCTCACAGGAGAAAAGACTGAGCGCCTTTCACATGCGTCCGACGTATACTCGGGATCACCTGGAGCGATCGAGTGACAAACAACGAGGTGCTTGAACGTGCCAAGATTCCCAGCATGGTCACACTCCTCCGCCAACGTCGCATCAGATGGCTGGGCCATGTACGTCGGATGGATGACGGACGGATCCCCAAAGACCTTCTTTATTCTAAGCTTGCCTCTGGCAGAAGATCGATCGGACGGCCACATCTCCACTTCAAGGATGTCTGCAAGCACGACATGAAAGCCCTTGAGATCGATGTCAACACCTGGGAAGAGCTCGCTCTAGACAAGTCCAGCTGGCGACATGCTCTGATCACTGGTCTGAAAGCCGGCGAGGAGAAGCTACGACTGCTCGCTGATGAAAAACGATCTCAGAGGAAGAGGAAGCAGCTCCAACCCACACCAGACTTAACCTTCAAGTGCAGCAACTGCAGCAAGGATTGCCACTCTCGTGTGGGGCTCCATAGCCACAGAAGACGCTGCACAACGACCAACCGGGACACCTCTCATGGGCGCATTTTCATCGTCTCTCGAGACTAACGGATGTCAACAAAGATGTATTGCCTTTCGTGATAGTAATAATATATACATTCGACTGATATTGAGCTACGTTGTCCAGCCTCTAGCTTTAGTAATGAAGCACGGTGGATTACACTTGCAACAGTCATTCGACTGCATTTGAACTAAGGTATCAGGCCTTTGTTTACAGCAATAAAATGAATATTACACTGCACTTGAGCAAAGATGCCAGGCCTTTAGTAATAAGATACACATTCGATTGCACTTAGGCTAAGCTAAGGTGTCAGGTCATTGGTAGTAAGATACACATTGGATTGCACTTAAGCTAAGATGTCCGGCCTTTAGTGATGGTAATAAGATACACATTGGATTGAACTTAAGCTAAGATGTCAGGCCTTTAGTGGTGGTAATAAGATACACATTGGATTGCACTTGAGCTAAGATGTCAGGCCTTTAGTGATGGTAATAAGATACACATTGGATTGAACTTAAGCTAAGATGTCAGGCCTTAGTGGTGGTAATAAGATACACATTGGATTGAACTTAAGCTAAGATGTCAGGCCTTTAGTGGTGGTAATAAGATACACATTGGATTGCACTTAAGCTAAGATGTCAGGCCTTAGTGGTGGTAATAAGATACACATTGGATTGAACTTAAGCTAAGATGTCAGGCCTTTAGTGGTGGTAATAAGATACACATTGGATTGCACTTAAGCTAAGATGTCAGGCCTTAGTGGTGGTAATAAGATACACATTGGACTGCACTTGAACTAGGATGTTGGATCTTTCGTAATGGTAACAAGTTTCACACTGCGTTGCACTTAGGCTAAGGCGTCAGGTCATTGGCGATAGAACTAAGGTCTGTGTTACCCATAGTAGTAGTAATACCGGGCTCAACGGACACCTCCAACAATGCCAACATTTACGAACTCCATTTCTTCACGTTTCGATTTGTATGTATGCTCTAGTTTTCGCATTAATCTATTTTCAGAATGTAACACTTCCTGTCAATTATCACAACCAGTACAGACTTTAATACACAGTTATAACCGTGGGGGAAAAAAATTAGTGTACAATTGGAGGTTTGCTAAGCGTGTCTTTTCAACGAATTTTCATTGAAATCTGTCTGCCGGTTTTGCAGATATTATTCCTTTCTCCGATCAGTATATATGCCACAGTGTCTTTTTTTCGAGCAACTACCGATAGTATGTTTAATCTAAATATGAGATAGTTACTTATCTCGTCATGGGGATAATGTTTTGAATCTCAACATGAGATTGTTACTTACCTCGTCATAGGGATAACGTTTTTAATCTTAAAAGGAGATAGTTACTTAAATCGTCATCGGGATAACGTTTTTAATCTTAACACGAGATAGTTACTTACCTCGTCACGGGGATAACGTTTTGAATCTCAACACTAGATTGTTGCTTACCTCGTCCTTTGGATAACGTTTTAAATCTTTACAGGAGATAGTTACTTAACTCGTCCTAGGGATAACGTTCTTAATCTTAACAGTTTTTTTATACATCATTTTACATAACAATTTCATTTAAACCTTTCTAATGACAATATCTGAAAAGCGTTTCTATCGGTAGACATGAACAAACTATTGTAATGGATACATGTTGCTTGGATGTAATGTATTCCATGTTAGGAAACCAAGCGTATATATGTTTAACATAAATATTGAAGTTAATATTAGAACGTTACTCCCGCGTGTTTATGACCACGTTTTTCTTCCAGACGGTCAGTGACCTCGTGTTTGTGTAGTAAACAAGTACTGACCAAGGCGTTAACCCTTTTCATATTATTTCAAGCCCAAGGCTGGCCCAGTAGTGTCCTAATGGTTGGGATTCCTAGGCTACTGTTGAACCAAGTTCTTTTCAACATTGCAGGCAATGTTCCAAGTAAAACTGCTAAAATAAGCAACAATAAATTCGATATTTCTTTTGATGAAACAATTTTATCAAAAGTCATAAACCTACGCTCCTCCAAAGTTGTATTGTCATTGAAACTGCAGGAGTGATATAAACTACAGCCGAGTACACCAAGTGCAGGAGTAATATAAATTAGAGCCGATTACGTCAGTTGCAGGAGTGATATTAATAAAAAAAAGGTGAGTGCGTCAATTTCAGGAGTGGTATCCATTATCGCCCAGTACATCACGTCTTCAAATTGAAGATTATGGATTTAATGCTGATTGGGTTTGTTAGCAAGTAAAAACAACATGGAAATATCGCATTACTGCAACAGTTGTGCCGTCGAGTATACTTAAGCCATTGTGTTAAAACTCTAATGTTGGGAATAACATAAAATGGTGATATATTTTAATAGGAATAATTCAGTGAAAATTAATCGCGTTGATATAATATTGTTTCGATTAGCCAACAAATTAGAAGGATTGTTAATATCCTTTAGTAGGTATTATTATTAATATATGAAACCTGACTTCCGGGGACACCGCGAATAAAGACAACATTTATCAACTCCAATTCATATTTCATTCCATATTCAATCTCTGTGCAAAGCACACCTGTCCACAAAAGCCATGTATGTCCGTTCCTCAAGTGAT
>JAECUM010074316.1:0-11733 GCA_016617855.1 Megalonaias nervosa | reverse complement strand
GGAAACACCATTGTTCACAAAGTCAAGCAACTTCCAATGAAAAATAGTTCGGAGGTTCTGTCTTTATATATTTTTGTTTAGTCAGATGTGTCATTTGTGTAGAGGGGGCCTTGAGCCAATCCAGAATTGGGAAAATCCCTGGGCCCTGGCTCCTGATAATACCCCTGGGGAAATGTTGCATCTCAACACATACAGGATGCCATTTCCCTCCTTTCTCATCTTCATGCAGAACTATATTATGCAGTGAATTTATTTACTCCCATTGTCAGTACAACTGGCCAGTCATGCAAACAACTCATTTAGAAGTTACACATATTTAAAAAGAAAACTGCCAATGAAATGAAATTTTTTTTCCAGCTAGCTTGCACTTGTTGCAGACAGGTTGTTCTCGGTTAGGATGATACTTCAAACAGCCCAATTCTGTTACTCAAAGCAGACTCTCATTATTTTAAGATGAGGTATATGTTATATTTCTCAATGTCAGTGAACCAGGCATTATTAACTCCAAATATTAATAACAACCCAAAATGTCTTTATGGAAAAAACCCATTTAAACATTTATGAACTGAGATAGAGAGAAAGAAGGATAAACAAATGAAAAAACTGTACTGAGGAGTCATCTAAGGAAAACCAGTAGTTAGATTTATACTAAAATTATACTACACTGTATACAACTGAACTATAACAAACTGCAAACTTGGTATAAACATCATACTAATCAAAGTACGGATTAAGTGTCATTTTCATGGCACTTTCTGTCATGCTTTTTCTGCCATCTGCCAGGGTCACATTGCAAAAATTTTGTAAAAAATCCACACTACATCTCTATTTCTAAATGTATTGCATATCCACGGTGAAGCTCAAAAGTCAATCATTATTTATTTATTAATTTATTGTTAAATCTTAACAATGAACATCTGCATGTCCAAACCAAAATTCATAACAAATGGACAAGTATCATTTTAATTTTATGTGCAGCAGACTTCATGGCAATTTATGGCAATGCAGCTTCTGCTAAATTAGTAATATGATTTTTGTCACCATGTTATTGTTCTGTTATGTAAAGCAAAACCCCTCCTTTTTGTCCTCAAGTGTCTCTTGCCTGGAACATATATGTCAATGCAGAAAAGAAATAGAGTGGTTAAGACCCCTGAAGCCTGAGAAGCTGAAGGAACTTTTGTAACTAAACTTTCAAATTTTTTTTCTTTCATAATGGTTGTAAAGTGTACTTTTTGCATTTTATACAACACAAAGTGCATTTCAACTGTTGCTGATGTTACTGCTCCATGTTGTAATTATTCATCAAATTTGTTCAGTACTTTAAGCAAAGAAGAAATCTGATTGTCACACATGATTTTCTAATGATCTACAGAATAAAAAAGGAGTCAAACAATTTGCACATTAACTGTGGCAAAAAAGACACAATGTACTTCTAAATCAAAATAAAACACCCAACCAAATCTGTGCTTATCACCTGTCCACTTTGTTGATATGAAAACCACTTTGTTGATATGAAAAGGTGATGCAGAATGAAGAATAAATTCCAAGAGGAAATAAACCATTTTAAGAGTCCCATGAAAGAACTGATGTAACCATTCATTTGGGAGGAGAATAGATAACCATATTGGTGCACTAGATTGACATACAAACCAGACATACTTTCATTCATCTGAGTCAGAGACATGTTTTTCAACCCTGATAAGCAGGTGTTCCACAGCTTTGTTTGGTGCCTTATACTGCTAAACATGGTGTGCATCTAATAACAGAGCCTCAAACCAAGAGTTCTTATGATATTTTGTCATGATCAAAGTATGGTCAATAGTTTATGCATGCACATGCAGATGCACAGGAAATTAAGAACAACATGAGACAAACAATTTATATCACAGCATTTACTCAAAAAATCTACATCTATTATGTAGGAATATGGTAAACATTTCTTGAAATGCAACACTCATCCTTATCATTTGGCAGCATTAGAAAAGCGTTCATTATTATCATTTAGTCCACTTAGAATAACACCCAAATTAACTATTAGCTTAGTGCAACCTTAGTGTCTAAGTTTGCCAGTACAGAAAAACATACAAAATTTATGTTTGCACTGGCATCAAACCACTAATTTTTTCACAGGCAAGGAACCAGATACCTGGTGAGGGAAATAAAACAGAGAGTTCTAAATGTTTTGAGATGCACCCATTGAGTAAAATATGGACTGAATTAATTGTCAAACTTCAATCTTTGTACAGTTCACAACAAAATATTTGTTTTATTTCACTTTAGTAGTTGTTGTTGTAGTTCTTATTGTAGGGTTTAATACCATTTTTCAACACAAGATAGGCTATACATGGCGGCCAATATAAATGGTGGAGGAAGAACCCTGGAAAACCCTGGGAAGAACCACTGACCCATGAGAAGCTACTGGCAAGCTTTCTCACGTACCCACATTAGCCGATCCTGAGACTCAAACCCACGCAGACAGAGGTGAGATGGCAGTGATCAGGAATGGTGAGCGCTTTAGACCACTCGGCCACTCGGGGCCCCCTTCACTTAAGTAAACAAAGGATTTCACAGTATGAATTATATCACTCACATGAGTTCTTACAGTGTGATTTTTGTCAGTATGAGTTGTGTGACATTACGAGTATTGTAAGTGTTATTTCACAGTATGAGCTGTCACTCATAAATTATGTCATTGTGATACAAGTTACATCAGAGTATGAATTATCTCTCTTGTATCTGAGTTGTGTTAAATCACAGTATGACACTATGTTATTTCACTAACAGTCGTGAGTCTTATGTAATAAGAGAATACATGGAAATTTCAATTATGTGTACTTAAAATTCTACTCTGGATCAAAGCAAGACATTAGACTGTGAACAAAACACTGTCAAAAATGCTTGCCCTTTCCTGTGCTATAGGTCAACTGAAATAAATGTGCAGTATATTTATGTAAATATTATTGTACACACTAAATAGTATGATCCAACTTCTAGAAGAGCAGATTTATTACTAAGTAATAGTTAAACACACTGATATACATTTTTCTGATAAAAGTACTATGTATGAGGTGACCAGTCAACCTGGACAAGGTGAATGTCGAGTCTGGGGGTCAGCAGGTTACTTATTATTAATCACTGCATACTTTAAATTTCAACACACCTAACCTGCCCTTTTAAGTCACTACTCCTAAGCAAGGATAAAGTTTCCATTATCTCAATACTTATCTAAAATTCTGATGAATTGTTTATTATCTTGATTTTCACAGTTGACATGCAAGATGATCTCAACCTGTTGTTTTGTTACTACAGATTTATCTCCCATTAGCCACATGTGCAACATAGGTAACAAGTGTTACACAAAACCTTAAGGACTCAAGGTACTAATTCAGTTCCCATAGTAAACCTATGCAAACACCATGATATTAAAAATTCAATAACTTAAAATTTCTGAGTGCTCATGATCAAGCCTATATTTATCAGCATAGATGAAACCTGGATGTCAGCTTCTGTGTAGAGGAAACGATATGAGCCATGGCATTTTCTGGACTTGCATGTGTTTGAAACATGTGCTTTCAATTCTGCATCAAAGAGTCAGGTGCTAATTTTAGTAATGAGTGTTCCAAACTCAAGACTGTTAAAGGACTGAAATTCCATCAATAAAACAATGTCTCTATTTTTTGGCACTTACAACTAGGATAAGCTCTCAAAAGAATCTTTTTCCTAAAACATAACTTACATTATTAACCAATGCTGGCCAGCCAAACCCATATATTCTCTATTTAATGTTCGCCCATTTCCAGGCTGGTTCCCATTTTTCCATACAATTAGTACCGTGTGTCCTTAAGTCTCGCCTATATTCATGTAATGATGCATGCACCCAAACCAAAATGCATCCTTGCGGTTAGCTTGCCGCAAGCTTGCCACAAGGTTGCGGCAAGCTTGTATCATCAAAATAAGCTTTCCAATGAATATTCACAAGCTTGCGCAAGCATGGTACCATCTCTGACAATTTTCTTGCCAGCATCTGCAAGCTTGTGCAAGCTTGCAGTTTTTTACAAGTGGTTGCAAAAACCGCAAGCTTGTACAAAACAAAAGCTTCTACATATTCCTGAAAGATTAACAAAGTCAAAAACTTCAAACAAGATATTTTATTGACCGTTTCATTTCCAGCATATTAATTTGAGGCATTAAACCAGTCCTTATATATAGTCATGTATGCATACATAGATACAGAATAAGATATATTCTTTCATAAGCTGATGCCTGAATAATGCATCGCTTTAACCCAGAGAATGCTGATAAACATCCTGAAAGTCAAAATATAAGGTAAAAGAAAAGGCACAGTGACATACAAATTTCAAAGATTTTTATTAATCACTTTCAATGTTATTAGGCCTCATTGACACAGACAGTTTTTGATTAACAATGTTTGCACACACAACTAACTCAATAATATCTTTAACAGGTACTGCTATGCAAGTATTTGTAACATTCCCAGATCTTATGTTTGTTAATTTTGACTTTATAAAGTCTGTGTTACCCTGGGTGAAAATACACTCTTCATCTATCTTTAAAATGATGGCCATATATGTAGCAAAGCACTGGCACTGACCAATTCTGTATGAACACAGAGGACAACATTTAACAAAAAAAAGAATTTGCCCACAACAGATAGTATTCTGTGAAAAGTACATAACAGTGTATGAATTCCTGTAATTTGCATTATATCTAATACAATGATATAAAACACCATTCAATAAAATTCTATAAAATATGTAACATTTTCCTAATGAGTTCTTCAGTTTCAAAGCTAAAGCAGATTGATATTTTGCTTCCAAGTTGCACAAACGTTGTCCACCTATCATGTATATGCCATTAGATATAGTTTCTGTAATTGTGTAATGGTGTTTAGTACTTGTAAGTTTACGGTAAAAGGACCCTAAAGTGCTTTCTTTTTCAATCTGTTCTGCAAGAACTGGTAATTTAAGTAAAGCTGATACCGCATTTGCTATCTGCACAACACAATTTTGTGTTCCATGAAAAAGTTTTGTCAGTTTTCCATTCAAGCTTTCAAATGCAAAACAGGAATACACCCATAATGGTCCAAGTTGTTTTACAGTGTCAGGTAAATGAAGTATCTGATGCAAATATGCTGACATGTGCTTTTTACCATACAATACAGAGAACAAGTAACATAATTTTATAAGAAGTTCTTCACTACACAGCAGCTGATCATGAGATAGTGAATCAAGGTTCAGTATAAATATAGATTCAACAAGTAGCAAATAATGCTGAAAAATTTCCTTCTTCAAAATACCAAACATAACAGGTACTGAATAAAAGAACAGCCAGGCTCTGCACTCCGATGCCTTCCAGTACTGAGCATGATCTTTAATACTCCTTGGATGCCAGTGAACAAAGTAGGGTGGTTTTATGCTTAACAGTCGACGATCTGCAACCTCCACAAAATCTGACACTGAAAATTGTTCAGCTGAAAATTTTGGGTCAAACCACAGTAAAAGTAGCCGTCTCACTATCCCCAAAAGTACAGTATGCATATAATCTATAGCTGTTCCATTAATAATGTCAGTATTAATGTTAACCCACCAAGATGGTCCTTTCACTCCAAAAATTGGAGAAGAGGTTGCAAATGCATCTTCACCATTAGAAACAAACTCAGAGTGACTCCTTTTTGGACCATCTATCAAAGCAGCATCAAATGGAAACACCCGTGTATGTCCATTACCAGTTTTGATAACATTACCTTCTTGTTTGCATTTAGGGCAACCATATTTTCCATTGAATTGTGTCATATTCATGACAATACATTTGGCAGGCAGATCACAAGTATCACACAGTAACATCCCCATCACAATGATTTGACATTCACAATGTGAACAATCTACTTTAATTCCATCCTGTTGGAAATGTTTTAGAGTATCATGAAAAGGCTTTAGGAAAGTCGACAGAGCTGGCTTTGATTTTCCGAACCACATGTCTAAAAATATCATTTTTTCTTGCTTCATTCTGTCTTGACAAGGCAACTCATTGATTGCAAGAAATATGGGCCAAATGCTAATCTTTGATGATTTAAACAATGGCACTCCATCAGTGTACCACATAAAGGAGATATTGTTTTTATTGTTTAAAAAGTCACCAGGTTTAGAATATTTGCAATAAAGTTCACCATCATAGATATCCTCTATATTGTCAGTGTGTTTTTTTGTCCTACTGAATTTATGCAACAACATTTGATAAAATCCTGGTCTTTTAAATTGTTCTAGTTGGTAAACTAATGGAATCTCAACAAAATATGATACACTATTCTTGTCATTCAATGCATGATCACATACTGGACACCTTTCAACTGTTTCTTTCAAGAGAAATTCACAATTTGCACAATATGTATGAAATTTCAATGGTGCCTTAAGCTTACTGAAATAGGCCTTGAACTGGCACAGGGATTTGTGAATAATATTTGTTGCCAGACAGTGGAAAGAAATTAATATAAGTAGATCAGCTAAACACTCTCCAGTGATATTGTGCCTTAAGGCCAACGACAATACAAGAATTGCACTTTGTGCCAAAGTTATGGAGGCACCATTGTATATTGGCTTCTCATCACCATCCTTGCCATCTTCATATATAACTTCTTTTTCATCACTTTGTTGAGGAAACAAAGCTTCATTATTGTCACAGTCATACCAAGCAGAATCCTCACTGATTACTTCAAACCATTCATTCTGTTCAGCCTTGCTACTACTGCCATCAGAAAGAAAATTGTAACTTTCATTACATGAACCACTGGATAAAGCATCTCCAATTCTGAGAGACAAGATTTTAACAATTGTAGAATGAACATTAAATTTTGAGATATATGAATCAAGATATTTGAGCATGGAAGAACATGAACCCTTGGGTTGGAAACAGTTCAAATGACAATAAGTGAACTGGAATATAAGTAATAGAACACATCTTGAAAGAAATGCAACCTAAATGTATCAAGACAAAGTAATTATACAGTTGTTTTTTGTTTAAATGCTACAAAATGTTGCATTTGATAGGAAATTTTATTTAAGTATGCCAACTGTATGTACTTTTCTTGAGCTGATCCACTGGGTCCAATATATATGGATAAGCTAAGATTAACTGCCCAATCGAACTGTTCCAAAAACCTCAGAATTAAAGGGCTTATTTGTACTGATATCGCGTCTATTCAGTTGAATTGCCTGCTAATAAAAATCTTATTTTGTGTGAAATATAAATTTACAGTATACTGTCCTGAAAAAGAATAAATAAATATTTGCCACATGTGCAATGCAATGTAAACGTTCATTTTAAAACGATAGTTAAGTTCAACCAGTAAAATGGCGAAACAGATATGTTATCATGCTTACAGAAAAGTCGAAAATATAAATAAAATTTAACCATAAGTGCAATATAAACATACATTTCAGCGTTCTGCGTGGGATCAACATTTGGCAGTCCAAACTCAGAAGCATCACAGCTAGCATTCAAGGCCTCAGCATCATCGAAGCCATTTTCTAATTCAAAGGAGGTGGCTTCAGCTTGTTTGATTTTCTGTTTTATAAACCATTTTGTTGTTTTAGGCGCAGCTTCCAGTGGGCCATCGG
Organism: Megalonaias nervosa; assembly: GCA_016617855.1. Classification (NCBI taxonomy): domain Eukaryota; kingdom Metazoa; phylum Mollusca; class Bivalvia; order Unionida; family Unionidae; genus Megalonaias; species Megalonaias nervosa. The sequence continues at coordinate 4,099 of JAECUM010074316.1, read as the reverse complement.
CTTGAAGAAGACTATTGTAACCAGACCTTTTCCTTTTATTCATTTTTGATCTATCTAATTTGTATGAAAAACTATCCTTTTCGCAAACTGCCCCTATCACAACTCTCGTCGGGCTTTTCCGATCACAGATAGCGGAAAATTACGATTAAAAAAAACATAAGTATTCCTTTTAAAAACATAATACCATACTCACTAGCTTTTAACAATTTTACAACTAAATAGAAGCTCGAAATATATTAAACTATTTAAAAATAAATAATCCCATAGAAAATCATACGATGTTCGGGTGTTTCCGTATAATTTACCATAAAATATAGATTGTTAATTGCGATTTTTCTATTTATTTGTTTCATAATTTACAATATAAGAGATCTGTACTAACAATTTTCAGAGCAAATGTGATCATAAAATAATAAAGAAAACAAATGTCCGCAACGACATTTAGTTGAATTAAAATCCACGGACTTTACCGGAGGAAGCTGATCAGATTCGCTAAATATGCATCAGCAACAAAGATCCTGATTGGTTCAAGTTCTGGAGATTGTTGCAGTTTTTCATTGGATGGGTGGAATTTGTTGCTTCAATTTGAACTGAATCTACTTCATACGTGAAAGAATATTTGTTTAGAAAAATAAATCTATTAGCCTTCAGAATGGCTCAGAATTCGACTGTTTACTGTTGGTTTGACTGGGATGATGATACAACCAGTGTAAATAGCCTAAATATAGTGAAAGAACCTAGGAAGCCTTGGAACGAGTATTTTCCTGCAGAAGAAATAACCGCCAACTTGCCAAAGTATGGACTTTGGAAAGGAGTGATTGTTGAGATCAGCGGTAAGTTTAAAGTAGAAATAGACAAATTAGAAGTAGAAATTCGACAAATTTTAATTAAATTTGAAGTTGCATTACACAATACAAAAGATTACTTCATTGGAGCTATTTTATATATTCTGCTAAAAGAGATGCCGACATGGACACAAGTATGATGTGACGTCATTCTAACGGCTCGAAAATATGTTATGCTGCAAGTGTTTTTCAGTATTTGGAACCATTATCGGCAAACCATATTACAATTTCATGACTTCTTTTACAATCACCAGCTATATAACTTTAACAGATCTGATCACCGACTTCATAAACTTATAATTATCCGAAATCACATAACTGTCATGCAAGTTGACGTCTTTATTTTTAAAATTCAATCCCAAACATTCCAGAACATAGCAGTCTGAATAAAAGTGGCTTCGTGATATTCTTTTAAATTCTTAATTAAGAATATTTTTAAATTGTCAATACTTTGACTGCATTTAAAAGAAATGTGTGTGTATATATATATATATATTGTTATTTTTTTTTTAAAGGTCCACAAACAGGATCATAAAAGCAAGTTGTTTTTTTTTTAAAGGTCCACAAACAGGATCATAAAAGCTCATATCAGATACCCAGAGAAAAATACTAACTTGATTATGTGAAAACAATTTTCACTGTCGATTCTATAAGATTTTTTTTGTTTCTTTTAGAGTCAAAGAAAGATCTGGAAAAGAAGATGAAAGACAGACAACAACTGCAGGCTGAGATGGTGCAGTGTGAAACATCCCAGTGCAGTAAGCTTAATACATCAATTATATTAAATCAGTGTAACAAATCATTGCAATTGAATTGCTGAGATTTGTTATATTTTGCTTCTTTTACATAAAAACCGCATTTTCATACAATTTTCATAAAACTTGGTCAGAATTTTGATAGATATGAACCCTCAAACAAGTTCTGAAAGCAGGCGAGTTAGTGGGAGAATGTTGAATTTACTGCCTGTAATTTATTGAAATATATTTTCCTGTGTTTGGCCTCAATAATTTTCTGCCTTTTCTTTCAAACTTGGACATGGCTGTTAGTCATCAGTGCATTAGGAATTGGTTCTCAAATTGGCCAGATCATAATAAAATGTTCCTCTTAAAGTAATTAAGTTATTACAATTAATCCATACTAGGTTCATTTTGTCAGGACTATTTTGCCCTTGTTTTCAGAAACTGATAAAACAGACAATAGAAAAAGGAAGGAGGACAAGACAAAAAATTCTACAGCAAATGATAATGAAAGACTTGAAGAGAAAAGAAGGAAGAAAGAGTTAGACAGAAACAAACTAGAGGCAGTCAACAAACAGTCAGAAGAGATAGTACAGAATAGACGTCTTGGTGGCACTTCCGATTTTGAGTCACTAGTATCTTTTGGGAATGCATATGGAAATGAGAGAAATCAGCATGCAGGAAAAGACACACTAGATCTGGAGAGAGAAACAAGTAATACACGCAGCACAGATACTTCAAAGAGTAATAAATGTAACATTGCATTACAGTTAATTTCCACAGAGGCAGGAGATGAAAACACAGAATTAGGCAAGAGAACAAGATATGACTTGACAGCATATGCAGACAGAGATTTATATGGAGCAAACACTGCATTTCAGCCATATATCCCTCCTCAGAATTACTCCTTTCTCGAAGATCTTTACAGGTCTCCTGGTAATTCTTATCAGACGCTACAGACACAGCAAGAACAATTTGATGATATGCACTTGAAAAATCAAGCGCTTTAAGATGAAAACAGACAATTAAAGGAAGAAGTGACCAGGCTGAAACAAGAAGTTGAAATGCTTAAGTCGGGCGCAACAATGCTACCTGGTAAAACAAATTAACACATTTATTTACTCATTTTATAATTTAGGCATATAACATATGCTAATGGAAATTTTAAATGCATCAGTAATTAATGCTCAGCCATGGGTTGGTGGTTTTCACCAGGTTCTTCCTTCATCAATAACTCCCATTTAATAGTCTATCATGTGTTGAAAATGGTGTTAAATTCAAATGATATTGTAATTTAAAACTTAATGCCTTGCCCTTCTACTGTTAAAGTCGTATTTAGAAAAGAGCAGTGTAAATGTTTAAATATTTCAGGTCATTCATTGATGACTGAAGTATGTTAATGCTTTGATATTTTTTTAAGGTAAATTATTCTATGTTGCAATGATATTTCTAGCCACAAAGAAAATTGTACTTTTGGGTGAAACTTGACAATTTCTATGGATTTCTTTTCTGCAGAGGATCATGTTTCATTTCTTCCAGGTTTACCTGCAGCAACATCCACAAAAATTAACTTCTTAAAGCAGTTAACCAGTGCACTTGAGGTAGGATATGATTTATTTTTAATCTGATTGTCATTTTTACCCAGTGATAAATTTATGGTTATTAGTATAACTGGTGGAGACATGTTCAGTTAAAGCTGTAAGTACACAAGTTCTTATACAGGGAATGATGAGGTGATATTCAGATCAAATCAGGCAGATTAGAACATTCCATGGCCTTTTAATGGCAGTAAGGTAAATGAGAGCCAGAAATTGTTACATATTTCCATTTCCTGCCAGTTATAATTCTTTTATTTCCTTAATAGTAAGACTTACATTATTAATTCAATAGGATTTGATAGAACATTTTCAAGATGTTTAAGTTACGGCAATGGACTAATGTGAAAAATATAATGTGAATACCAAATCCATGATTAATAAACATACGTAAATAAAAAGGCAGAGAAAAAGTTCTCCTTTCCAAAGTAAAAAATGCAAGGAACTGAATAATTAATCCATAATAAATATTAGTCCATGTTTTTCATACAGCTTTGTTATATTACAGGACAAGAAAAACTTTGGGATGAGAGCTAACAATGAAGTAGGTATCTATCTGTTTATACCAATTTACATTTGCTACATTTTAAGGTAAAATACTGTGCTGCCCCTGTTTAATGCACTCCTAGTTATAGCCACAAACAGATTGTTTTTTAAAAAAGACATAAAAAACTTTCATACCTGAAAAAATTGCTGTTTTTGTCCCATGGTAGATTCAAGTCATCACATAACGATACTTTATTAAAAAAATCCAAATGCTGTTGTTGTTGTTGTTGTTATAGGGTTTAACGCCATTTTTCAGCACAAGATAGGCTATACATGGCGGCCAGTATTAATGGTGGAGGAAGAACCCTGGAAAACCCCGGGAAGAACCACCGACCCACGAGAAGCTACTGGCAGGCTTTCTCACGTACCCACGTTA
>JAECUM010074311.1:0-13759 GCA_016617855.1 Megalonaias nervosa | reverse complement strand
AGATGTAGACGATTTTGATTATATGTTCAGGCTGATACAGCAATTTTACCTTTTGTTGTGCACATTCATGAACGGTTTGGACTTAGAGCTTTCTCACATAAATGACGTTAGCATTTTTGAGCAATAGTTGCGGGAGGTAGTGAAATTTTGAATTATAGTGTTATTGGTCATATGTGGATGACTTGATTAGATTATAATGTAATTACATGACAATTGTTTCAATTGTGGATACATTTGAATGGATTGGACATATGTTTCTTTGATCTGCAGTGGTCATGCTTGTATTATAAGCTCCAATCTATAGGATTAGGTATAGTGATCAAAAGAGATCATCTGTAACAATGTGAGAGATTTGATAATTTGTTGTGGTAAATGCTGTCTTTTTTAGCTTCCTTTTTGCATGAACGTTCTCCACTTGAAAAATAAAATAAGAAGACATCGCCAGCTTCTGACAGCCAATGTAGGAAATTGTCATAGCATCCAAGCACTCTTTCTTTCGGGGCACACTCTCTGCCAGGAAACATATTTCAAATGCTGTCAAGAGTGCATCTTTTTCTTCTTTTGTCCATTTTTTCTTGGTTTCTTTTCTTCTGTAGAGAGAAAGTAAATAGAGATAAAAAAAAAAGATATATGACAATAACTAAATTGTATTTTAATGGGAATAATAAAGACTCCAGTATAAGAGTTCACCCCATTATTAAATAAAGGGCTACTCAATACTACAGGTACCATATTCTCCGAACATGTAAATCAGAAGTTTTAGTCTTAATGTCACAGCATATGCTGGCCTCAGTATTATTTTCCTCTCTTTAGACTATTCCATCTCCACCATATTAGTTTCCTTTCAGAACGTTATACCTGGCATTATATTTTTCTTACATGGTTCACAAATGCTATCTGTGGTAAGTTAGTTCAATAATGAAGATGTAAAATACACTGTTGGTTAACTTGACTGATATTCAAAACTGAACTACTTTATTATTATTGTTATTATTATCATTGTTGTTGTTATTGTTAGTATTATTATTATTATTATTATTATTATTATTATTAAGAATTGTCAGAATCGTGAAGCTGCTCCTCCTTGATAGACTTGCTCCAAACGTGCATGGTTTGGTTTGATGGTTGACATCACAGCAACACAAATAGATTATTTTGTACTGAGGCAACTGGAGTTACCGGAGGACACATCACAGCACCCATCCCATGCTTATATGATAGCAGGATTTAACCTGCACATTTATATTTATAAATACACTTATAGTTATATATGTTACATTTGTATACATACTGGTAGCAAAACTGATTTTAGAAAAATCAAATGAATATTAACTTCAAAATCTGCGAGGTAAAGTGAAATATCTCGGTTTAAACATTCATCGGAGACAGCTTCAGTTCAGTTCATGAAAACTCATTGGACTCTTTTGTTAAAACTAAATAAAAACGTCATTTCTCTGATTATGTAGAAAAATTTTATTCACATTTAATTACAGATTTGGTTTCAAAAAGATCAGATGCTGTATTTGTTAATTGTACCCAAAGTAAATGAAAATAAATGTGTCACATGCATGTTTATTTTTAAAAAATTTCTTTAAAATTGAAATTTAACATATGCGACATCTGCAAATCAGTAAAAGGCATTGTGTATGCATTACGTTCCATTCCCTTACAAACAGGATCACGTCGGTTATTTAACAAGAGTCCCAGGTGGGCCTGAGAGGTCTTGCCGGACTGCAAAACTACATCAAAAAGCCAGTTCTTTCATTATATTCATCTCTAAGAGTCTATTACGACTATATTTTGCAATATACCCTTGTTGACGGACCTTACTATTCCATCTAATATTTCACAATGCTTACTCATGGACACGTCCACTTGACTTTAACTAACCAACCATAACTAGCTCTAAACTTGTAAATATGTTGATTATTAGAAACTTAACAACACATATTTACAGATCCTATGCAATCTGCGTGACATAATTGAAACAAACAATAAATACAGTCACGCACTAAAAGTAAAAAGAAATATAGATATACATAACACCTCCCCTCATAAACGAAAAGAAAGATGCCTCATGAATGACACAAAATATATAAAACAAAGCACTATAGTACAAAGCTACGTGAAAGTGCATCTGCAATCAGATTACCTTTTCCCTTGATGTGCCCACTGCCGAAGTTATATTCCTGTATGAGCAAACCTTAACTTTAACTGGTTGACCTTGACGTTGTTCCACATTATTTCCTAAAAATGTAACACAAGCTCGGCAAAAACTCACTTTTAGTCAAATTAATTGACAAATTTGTCTCATACAATCGGAGAAAGAACTTCCGGATAATTTCCAGGTGGTCTTTCAAGGCGTCACTGTATATAATGATGTCTTCGATGTATTCATCAAAGCCATGTACATCAGATGCACCATGTTCATTAAACGCTCGAATGTTGAGAGAGAATTTTTCATAAAGAAAAGCATCACTTTATATTGGGAAAGTCCACGCTGGAGATACAAATGCCGACAATTTGTTTGCTCTTCTGTAAGTGGGAATTGCCAAAATTCTCACTACACGTCGAAATTGGTGACATATTTTTCATTTCCAATTTCGTCAATGCAGTCATCGTTTGTTGGTATTGCAAATGAATCTGTTTTGGTGACACTGTTCAATGTTCTGTAGTCATTGCACATAGGTAAAGTATTATCTGGTTTGGCACTAGTATCAATGGCGAACTCCAGTTACTTTGCTTGGTTCAGTAAAATCATTCCGAAACAAATATTCAATTTTCTTTATCAAACATTTCTGCTTGAGAGGATTCGTCCTGTGAAGATGCTGTTTCACATGCGTAGAATCTACATTTTCTACATCATGGTAGATTTTATTAGTTCGTGTTGGAACAGCTGGAAATAAGCGCACATATTCACATATATGCTCTTTTAACCCATTCCTTTCTTGTGTATGTAGATGCGAAAGTTTCTGGTCCAGATAAATTCAAATATCGAAATTCCGAAGACTGGTTACACCAAAGTCACTACAGTCTGATTGCAAGACATCGTTCAAAACCACACTGTGTGGGAAAGGTACAGCTAAATTGATAGAATGATTAAGAGGACTTAGAGATTATCTACATACTCCTTTAATATATTTATATGGCAGATTTGTACATGTTCCCGCCTCCCAGGAGTGTTGATAATAAAATTTAAGTAACTTTCTTTTTAACTGTATAAAGAGCATAATACTTAACCTAAAGAGGATTTTGAGATATGGGCAAGAGAGCTTATTGTCAAACGTAGAGGCATACTAAAGAAGATTAAGCTCTGACTCATCGGTAGAAAATGGTTTCTCCTTAAACAAAATTCAATGATCTACCTACAGTATCGCCAAAAACAAGTTCAAAAGGACTTAAACTTAATGATTCTTGAACTGATCCCCCGTGTGGAGTCTTATTGACTCCTAAATAACCGTTGAATGGAGTTTCATTCGCAAGAGTAAGAATTTCCTCTCTATACAACTTTTAAAGCTAATACAACTTTATGGTGTTGCACAAAGCAACTGAAAAGAGCAAGAACCAATAAGTTTTGTAAAATTAAACAAATAACTTATATCCCTAGAATACAAGGTGCATATTTAAAAGAACTTAAGGTAATACGAATTAAATCCCAAATAGTCCTAACAGTGTTATCACAAGGTCAAATGTATGACGTTCCAACTGAATTCCAGTGGTATTCCAAATAATTTCCAATATTGAATGTGTTCATGTGTGTGTAGTCTCAGATTTGCAAATGAGCCAGTTTCTTTAGTGTGCCGATGTGCTAACAGTCTTTTGATCTAACACACCAATATAATCCAAAAATGTTCTTGTCTGAATTCCCCAAAATTCCAAATTAATGTTCCAGTCCAAGAATATTATTGATGAGTACTTTGCAATTCTGGTGAATAACAATTTTAATGAATAACTCCGCCCAAATGAAATACTGAATATAACAATAATACTTATTCTGCATCAGATGTTAAATGCAAAAATGAGTAATTTCTCAAGTAAACAAGATTATATAAAAAAAAAACTAAGACAAAAAATAGAACCAGGATGAGGGTCAAAAGTTCATATCTAGAAGATTTTTAAGTTGTCAACAAGATAAGGTTTATTACTAAATTATAATAAATAACATGGGAAACATTGGGTAGACCAGGATTTTATGGGGGAATTCCAATGTCATAGACCCAGAGAAAACATAAACGTATTTACTTAATAATTATCTGAATAATTAATCCGAAGTCATAGGAAAATTTTGGCTATGTATTATGTTGTTTGCAAAATAAATGTTACTGGGCAGGTACAATATGGACTTAATTTTCGACAAGGTCAGGTACCTAATGCAAATGTATATAACATATAATCATTAAGAAAATGAATAAACAACATAACTTGAAAATATGCAAAATTGTTCACTGACCACTAGTCATCGCCACCAGCAGGTACCTCAGGTGGTCGCCATTTTCTCATAAGGACCCATTTATAACAAAATAACAGTATTATACATCTATGGTTTAAATTTCGCTAATAGTCCTCTGAAACAAATCGAAGATAGCATGATCTTGTTCCTGCTAGACAACTAGCGATTGTCTTTTGTCACCCTGATTAGAATCAAGAGAATGAGTAGTAAAAAGAGGATCACTATGATTAATACCTTTTTAATGATCAATACCTGGAACAAAGGTGTCAGCTAAAGAAATATTTTCCTGATCAACTTCATTCTCAAGAGCTATTTTTGTCATAGCTCTAGTAACTGCACAAGCATTGTATGAATCAGGGGTTTCATTTTAATAGGATCAAATTTTGGGTCCAAATTAAACTTTTCAGTTACAAATGGATTAACCACTACCTTATCTCCGGCTAAGTCACTGCCTAGCAATAAATGAACACCCTCAATGGGTAAAGAATTCACCGCTCCGACAGTCACATGACCTGAACTAAGTCTAATGACACTCCCTGACTAATAACACTTTCATCAGAAAAAGACTTCATAGACAATAGCAAATTACTTGATAGTAAAAGATTCTGGGAAGTTCATGTATCCCTTAATATTTTAATAGGGATAGGATTGGCGGAATCACCAAGAAGTTAAATAAAACCTTTCGACATGAATGGTTCATAATTCTCCATAACAAAATCAGACTTTTGTTTGTTTGACCCAACAAATGTATCGCTTCCAATACATGGCCATGACTGACCTCCTAGAAATAAAATCATTTGTAATAGCTCTATCTTCACTCAGTTGCTTATGTTTTAATGTGTAGCAATCAGACATAGACAGCCTTAATGTCTAACAATAAGTATTTTTGATCAGACCTATCAGAAGTTGGATTCCGATAAGTTGTGCTGTATTGAGATTTGGAAGTACTCATATGAGATTGAAATGGATATTTACTAGTTTTAATTCTATTACTTTTAGTTGTATTTCCCTGTTTTCGTTTTCCCTTGGCGTCTCTCTTTCTTTTTTCTGTATTTGCATCTGCAGTTGCCTCTCTTCTTTTTGAAGTTGAAGCTTTCTTAGCTCTATATCCATCTTTTTTTAAATTTCAATTCTATTATCATTTCAAAGCAAGATATAGATTTACTAATGAAACTCAAAGTATTTGTATTAAATATGTTTGTTCCTACCAAATACTGCAGACAAGTTTTTATTTAATTTCTTGTTTTTACAAAGATGGCTTTACGTCCGAAATAGAATAGTGGCTGGCTCCAGCAACTCATCTTTCCTTAAACACTCCAAATCCTCCAGGGTCGGATTGGGTAAGCAAAACGTACCACCCTAGACGACATTATGAAATCTGTTTGGTTTCACTCTGTGAAACCATAACACCAGGTACAAAGAAATTCCGAAAGGAAAGAAGTTAAATTTAAGAAACTAACTTATCTGAAATCCATATCCTTAAGGAGCCCCCAATTACTGTTACGACTATATGGTCATAAACTAAGTAACAAAATGAAGCAAAACAAACAAGTTTTGTAAAACTGAACAAATAATTTAATTATGAAATTTATAAAATAATACATGAAGAGAAAAGTACAGTATTATGAATTAAATCCAAAATAATTCCAAAAGTTCTATCATAAGTCCTAACAAATCGAATATTCATGTAAAAGGAAATTCGCTCCAAAAGATGCTAATGTATTTAGTATATAATCTTATCTTTCATAACTTTATCTGGCGTATGTTTATACAGCCTTGGAAGTAAATGAATTAAAAATTAATAACAAAATCCTAAATAATTACTATTTAGAAGTATACTGTTGTACATAATTTTAAAGTTCTACTGTGTTTGACAGATGGAATTTTGAACAATGGTGTCTGTTGATGGAAACATGTAAATGCTTGCTTATTGTATCGGACGATAATTATCTGAAACCATTGCTTGTGTTTTTCTATAACTTTATTATTACATTTTTCTATCCCCAACCCTCCTTCAGCACGGTGAGAATGTAATGAGTCATTCAAGTGTCTGAAAGATCGCTACGATAAATCATTATTGTTGGGACAAGTCAACATTGAAGCGCAAAGTTTATAACTTTAAAATAATTCAGTCTGGGATTCAGTGCTTCCGATACGAGAAATATACATCAAAGCACGAAAGTTAGTGGGTTCTCCACACATATTCTAGAACGTTTATGTTTACATAAATTTTTGAATTTCAATTTCTTTTTGTTTCAATCCATCAATGGGACATGTTTTTCTACATACATTTATGCAAACATATATATAATTGCCATCAATTGTTTCCATATTCAGCTGATCGTACACGCGAGCACAAAAAAGTCTTTATCCATCGAAACTTTTGTCTATGCATCGGGAAAGGAATAAATCTAATTCATCTATTTGGATGACCTCGATATTTAATGTCAGAATTATAATGCCCCCACTGACTCATTTTCACCCTTATCGATCTAGAAATCAACTACCGTAAAATCTCGGGTATAATACGCAGTTTTTTTTAACGAGAATTTTCTTTCTAAACTCGGGGTGCGTATTATACCTAGATGTAACTTTATTGAAGTTTTATTGTAGGGCACCATATACATTATTAAACCGAATACCGGTAGCTATATTTTAGTGATAAATACCGGTACTGTTCCATCCACCAAAAGATCATCAAAATGATTTTTAGGAATGTTCTGTAGGCTATAGCGCTGACTTTGATCAATTATGCGCCGATTAAGCGCTGGCGTTCTCAAGTATCTACACACGCAAAGCCAAGAAATCCGGGTGCGTGGTATACATAGGTGTTAAGATTTTTGCATTACAGTGAAAGGAGAAAGTCTGGGTGCGTATTATACATGTGTGCTTACATGTACCCGAGATATTACGGTAATCATTGCAAAATTTGTAACTACGTATCATAATCAATTCATTATTGTCACAAGCAGCTTGTCGGAGGAAATGGCGGACGAAAGCAATGCCTGGAGGTGTGTCTAATTTACGCTCGCTGATTGGTTAATTGATCAGCATGATTGACAAGTGGCGATGGGTCATTCATTAATGAAGCCGCTCAACAATGGGACCGCTCGATCCCCAGCCGAGTCATACCAAAGACTTATAAAAATTGTAGTAACAGCTGCCTGGCTTGATGCTCACCATTAAGAGGTTAGTGTTAGGACTGGTCAACTTGTTGTTAGGATGATGTGACTGGGTGGGACATCATGCTACATGTCTGCGGCATGATGCCCCAGTGCTAGACATCACTAAGCTGCCACACTGCAGACATCGTAGTGATATGACCGAAAAATTGTTAAAGCTACGTTAAAAATCCAAATCACACACACGCTCAACAATGGCGGTAAGACTCGGTGACTGCGAATCTGGCAATAGTAAGTGGAGAACGTGCGTGACAGTGGTTGCTTTTCCGGTCACTGCTTGCTCGGGCCACTTCACTCTCATGGATTATTCCTGCTAATAATAAACGGGTTGCACAACGTGTGGCTTGCTTGCTTAAATAGGCAAAAGTCATGGGAGATCTTTCGATGCATAAAGGTAAGCAAATCCAAAACCATATATTATGACTACACTTGCTGTTGAATCCACCTAAATACGAAAGCAAAGGATAACTGCCACTTTACCCACGATTGGTGTCCTATCAAAAGTTCGTTATGATTTTTATGTTTATTGTTTCGGTTACATTCTTGGAGATGATTCAATCATGGACTTGATTTGCAAGTAACAACCTCCTTGCTTCCAAATTAATAGTTGAGGTTTTTGATGATCATAAATTGTGTACCGGGATTTTATAACAATCATTATTGCATACCTAGCTTTTACAGGTCTTATGTTCACTGAACTTATATATATATATATACACTTCATATCATTGAAATGTTCACTTTAACATACAAATAACAACATGATTTAAAATTCTAGTTTGATATGAAAGATGCACAACACTCAAACCACCAGGATTCTTTAGAAACTGTTGTTTGCTTGCGGAAGTGATGCTTACATGGCAATACTATGTTTTCACACACACACACACACACACACACACACACAGTTTTGGGTTTGTGGCATGGTTAAAACATTGGTAAAGGTTACCATACTTGACAAGAATTAATAATTTGTTTGGACTGGACAGGCAGTGGCCATGACTCCCACCTCCATAAGTCTTACCAATGGGAGAAATAGGCTAGTGGTAACATGACATCACAGGGCGAAAGTCTTCGAAGCTGTAGTCAGTGACCAGGGTGGAAGAATTCCAAGATAAACTCAACGGTCACATGTTCGAGACCAGTGCGAACCATACAGTAACATGGCTATCGGTTGCGGTCTATAGCCTTGGAGGGGAATGGGATCCCCCAGAGTGCAACTGCACACGATACGCCAGGGGTGACGAGATGACAATGGATAGAGTTTTTATACCGAGTTGGATTTCGGATTTATAACAGAACACTGTTGATGGTGATACAAATACGTACGTTTATAAGATCCAAGTATTGGACAAATTAACATAATCCGCACGAACCTAATAATGCAACAAATATAAATACAAATAAATGACCTTACACAGTACAAGGACAAAGGTGAACGATTCACAGTAAATTCACACGATGAAAAGAATGATGTGTTTTACTCAATAGCAAAAATGATGTATTCACTCAAATAGTGAAAACTGAGGAATTTTACTCAGATAGTAAAAATGATGAATTGATAGAACAGATATCATACAAAATGTCTTTACACTCCCAAAACATTTGATATAACAAACCCCAAAATTAGTCCACGGCTAAAAGATTACATGCATGGAGTAACACAAAACACTCCGTCAATATCACACTTGAATACCAGTCACACCGGTCAATCAAGCAATCAGCATTATAGGTAGTAACCGACCACCATTCAATTCCTTGGTCAATCAAGCAATCAGCGCCCACCAATTCGGTCAGCAACGTCCGATCACCTGCTACTCGACCAGCAACACTGTACACTCAGCTCTACGGCTGCTATGGTTAACTTCTTTGGTTAGCTCTACAGCTGGTACCACGTCGACTACGATCGCCATGGATCACTCTGGTCAGCTGACAATACATCTAACACCGTGTACTATTCATGACACGGGCATATAGGATAAAACGTAATGACGTTATATACGGTAAGTAATACAAATTACATTATCGGTACAATATTAGAAAACAATAAACAGGTTCAGAATCGAACCCGTGTCCGATAAGATTCCTATGGTACTAAACGTTTCTTAATAAAATGCAACTTTATATTGCTAATATAAATCTCTTGCTAAGTCACAAATAAGAATATAAAATATTTGCATTATACCACGCAAGCCAAAGCTACATAGAAAATGTACAAAAATAAACGTGGTAGTACAATAGCTATAACTTACAATATACATAAGAAATAATATACATAAGAAATTAATAAATAACTTACATACCTCTACAGCTGAAGATGTTCAAGTCCCTTAGTACACTGCTTACTGACAAGACGTTCCATAATGTGAAGATATCACCTTACCGTGAGGCATTTATACACAGACGATGCAGCCTACATCGTCTGTGTGCTGGAAGAATTCGGTTTTTCCTATCGAAAGCACTTCGCACGTGCGGCAGGGATGAACTGAACTCACTATTTTGAAATATTGCAGAACATACATGAATCACCCTCGGGTATCGTTGTACACAAAAAAAGAAACCCGAGTACATATATTTAATACATAAAGGGATTTATACAATTCCGTGACACCGGATCAGTCTCAGCCGAGGTTACCAATGACCTCGGCGTGGGTTCGAATCTAGGATTCGGCGAACGTGAATATGTGAGAAAGCTTGCCAGTAGCTTCTCGTGGGTCGGTGGTTCTTTCCGGGGATTTCCCGGTTTCTTCCTCCACCATTAATACTGGCCGCCATGTATAGCCTATCGTGTGCTGAAAAATGGCGTTAAGCCCCACATCATCAACAACAACAACAACAACCAATGACCTCGCCATCCGATGTACACCAGGACTGAAGTAATAACTATGCTACTGGCGCAACCACCATCAATGTAAGGGCAAGATATAGCATCTGCATTGGAATGTGGAACATTCAGACTAGTAGCGAAACTCGAGAAGATAACCCACGAGATCGCAAGCTCCCGATGGCACATACTTGGATTCTGCTATATGTGCCAGTAGAATTTCGGAGAGATCAACTTATGAAGGACACAGTCTTTTACTTCTGTGAGAATGAGAACAAGCATAAGCATTGAATCAAATGTATTGTACATAAAGACATTACCAGTGAAGTAATGTGTTGCCGACCAGTGTCTAACACGAGGAAGTGGATGAGTTTTGCGACCAGATTCAAGCTTCCGTTAAACAGACACCCAAGATGAATAGCGTAGTTACTGAAGGAGACTGGAAAGCTAATGTTGCAGATGACGCACAGGCAGACTGGCGGGAAGTCTGTGATTCATACTTTAATGAACATACGAATAAGAGGGAACTCAAGCTCCTTGACTTCCCCATCTACACTAACCCAGAGCTAATGAACAGCCATAAATTATCTAAAAGAGGCATATTTCAGACGGAAAACTTCACGACTGGATTGTGCACATCTTGCTAAAGAATCGCATCCGGTCTAGGTTTAACATTGCCATAACACGTAGCTTCCCAGTAGCTTGCATGGGCAGCAATCATGTCCTACTGAAGACGACTGATAGGCTAAGATCAACTGTGAACTTTAAAAGCTTAAAGATCCAAACGTTGCTCAAGCGTTTGAGGCAGCACTAGGCAAAAGGTTACACTACTCACAATTTTTGGTGCTAAGGAAATCAACTTAGACTTCTTGAGCACCACCTACACCACGACAGTAACAGGCATTGTCATCGAGATGCTTGGCAAGTGTGGTACTCACAACAATCTGCAGCAAATATCTGGCAAACAGTAGAATGACTCTCCCTATGGACCCAGTGTCTGATCGTCACTCTCCTTCTTAGAACGAGAATCTGCAACTGTGCAGGATGTACCAAACGATCAGCCTCATAAATCATCCAAGCAAGGTTATGCTTAAAATAATCCTCAACAGACTGAAACCCCAAGAGGAGCACACCATTTTTGAAGCACAGACAGGTTTCAGAGAATGAATTAGCACTGTATAACAGTTCTTCGAATCTTAGAATCTTCTGTGAAAAAAATATCTGCAGCAGCGAAAAGACCTCTCTCATGTCTCGACTGACTTCCAGAAGCCTTTGGACACGATATTGAAGGCAACTTTATGAGCCACATAAACGCAACATAAATTCAAAATAAATCAACACCTAGAACACCTGTATAACAAGGCAACCAGCGCAGTTCTCGTCATTGGCAACATCGGATATTGGTTCATAATCACAGTCGGAGACTGACAGTGGTGTCATCACTCACCCACTCTCTTCAACATCTACATCGAAAGAATCATGTCTGAATCCTTGATGCACTGGAACACGATGTGGGCTGAATTAGTACTGCAGGCAGAACAATCTCCAACCTGCGCTTTGCTAATGATACAGATGGCTTAGCAAAAGATGATCAAGAACTGGAAACCTTAAACAAGAAGCAATAAGGTATGGGATGGAGATTAGCGCTGAAAAGACCAAGCTAATGACAAAGAAACCGAGTGGCATCCAAAAAGAAATAAGAATGAATGAACAACAAGCTCAACAAAGTTATAAGCTTCAATTACCGCCTCTGATGAAGTTTCAGAACTAATGGTTCTTTTTACTGGGTTGTCCCGACAACAATTGGTCTGGCTAGACTGAAGAATATTCGGAAGGACAGCACCATTACGCTAGTGTACAAGATGCAGTTGTTACATAGGAAAATCTGCTCACCACCGTAAAGATAGGCAATCTAAGATAGTATGTCACGTCTCACGCTCATCTAGCCTGACAAATGCAACCCTACATGGCAAAATTAGTTGTTGTTGTTGTTGTTATAGGGTTTAACCCCATTTTTCAGCACAAGATAGGCTATACATGGAGGCCAGTATTAATGGTGGAGGAAGAACCCTGGAAAACCCCGGGAAGAACCACCGACCCACGAGAAGCTACTGGCAGGCTTTCTCACGTATCCACGTTAATGTCCAAGAGGAAGAGTAAGTCAGCCTTTTTGTTATCGGATTAAATAATGCTATCATACAGTTTGAAAGTCTGATGTATTGAATTAGTGTTCTATGTTGATGTGTTATAGATGCCCTCTTTTAAAACTTTTCATTATATGATACTAGTTTATTTTAGATTAAGAAGCCGTAGTAGCTCAGTTGGTAGAGTGTCTGACTCGCAATTGAATGATGACAGTTTCAACTCCATAATAGGCTGCTTCGGTGTGTCATTTGGAAAGTCACTTAGCTAACAATTATTGTTGCATGATATAGCCAATAATATGCTAAAACTGATGTAAAACCCACAAACGTTATACACAATTTGTTTGGTCAGTTTTCATATTATTTTATCCAATTTAATGTATCGTGTCAACTCACCTTGGATATTTAAAGGACACAATGGAAAGATAAATAAACGTCGGTCATCAAACATACATGTCTACTCTAAACAAAGCAATATACTCTATACAAAAATAGACTTTGTACATATACTATAACATTTTCTGAGACACAGCGAACACTGTTAATCAATAATGGGTGAAGAGGATTAAAGCTGAGATGACGATTTAATCAGTGTCGTATCTTAGACTGTTCTTTTAAAACATTGTAAATTATGCGTTTTGTGAACCCGTCTTTGTACTAACACAGTTCCAAGTGCGCTCTATGTAGTGGAGTCTTCTAAATCACATTTAAAATTACATTTTACGAGTCCAATTTAAGACGAAGACTGACACAGAACAAAACAAAAACGAAACATCTTCGCCGTGTTCATTCACGAAGTTTTCTTTGAAATAGCTTTCCACTCAGTACACACACACACACACAAAAAAAAACGATTGTAGACTATGCATGAAAAATTAAATATGTTGGATGCATGAATAAATTAGGGCCTGATCTAGATGACAGACCTTCGCAACCCTACAAACCACTCCCGATCTAGAGAACAGACCTCAACCAGTCCCCCCCCCTCCGCGCTTTGGAAAGGTCACAATGAGAGGGAAGTACATGATAACGTTTTAAATGCTTATCATTCGGCGGAGTGTATACAATTATCACTCTGTTTCTCCGCTTATCTATCCATCTGTTCAAAACTCTTCATAGTGTTTTTTTTTTTTTTTTTTTTTTTTTTTTTTTTTTTTTT
>JAECUM010074310.1:0-17152 GCA_016617855.1 Megalonaias nervosa | reverse complement strand
TTTTTTTTTTTTTTTTTTTGTTAATTTTTTTCCTACCTGCTAACTCTCATTGTTAGAATATCTGTTAGCATACTGTCAATAATACGAAACTCACGTATTAAATCGTCCATATCGTATTTTACACCGCACAGATAAAAATCGTGTCTGATCAAGTAATTTGTTATAAGTGATACCTACTGTTTTGCAAGCTTTTTTTTTCATCTCAAGTCGAGGCTCACTTTTATACACGCTGTTGCAAGAGAAACACCAACACCGGATATTATTAACAAAAACGGGTCTATTGATGCTCCACTTGAGATTATACCAGAGCCAGTCATTAGCAGTGGTAAATATGATCTTACCCGAAGTATTATGCTATGGTATTTGTAGCATTGTTTTACACACCAAAGGTTTTTATGAAAAACTTGTAATATTACATAAGTGCGTCCACATCATGTTTTAGAATTTCCTATGAAACATGACTGAAATCGATGATTTGTTTTTTTTATTATACAATATTTGTTTACAATTTTTATACAATGACAAAACTTCTAGTACCAACAATTAAATCAAGAAACTCACGAAACTTATCATTGTTAGGATCAGCTATAAAATCTCTATACTTGTCATAAACATCCGACGAAGTATTTTTATACCGTTCATCTATTAATACCTCATTTTTCTTTAACCACCTGTAGGAATCAAACAAGTTTTCTACTTCACGTTTATACAAATCTGTTTCATTTACCAAATCACCGTATTCTCTTTCTGTTTCATCGATAAACCCGAGTACCAAGCTTAATTGATCCAACGTAAAATTTTTGAGGATAAGATGTTGTCTGATAATTGCGTATGCGACTACGAAATGTTTTAGCATTACTTTTCGGAGTATGTTTCTGTGAATTAGGAAAAGACCAATAGCAGAACTTTCTTTTAACATTAAATTTTCATATGGTTTCGTGAGTATTTTCTCAACTTCAGTGTAATAATTTCGTATTGACATTGTCTAGAGCGTTGGAGTGATGGAAGTGGAACATCATCTTCTTCACTAATGTTGTGGCAAAAATCAATATTTTCGACTTCTTCAAAAAACCTATCTCTCTCTACATCATTGAAATTATCAATTTCCTCGTAAAGATTTTTGATTATCACTAGAGATCTGTTAACAATAATCGGATCAAACTGAGGTTTTTCGCGTATCATTGGTAAAATTGCGTTCGAGCACGCTTTGATTATTAACTCCGTATCTGCTGATATATAAGCAATTTCAAGTAGGGTTTGCTTGTCGTGGCAGTACATACCGAGATGCTTAAAAATTTCTCGTTTTGGAAAACATCGTGTAACATTTTGTTTTTGCCTAATTTTTTTTTTTTTTTTTTTTTAGCTTCCGCTAGTTTGTTAAGATGACCATGATTGTCGTTTATTCGTTTTTCTTCCTGCGCTCTTCCACCATAAGCTCGTGCTTTTATTAGATGTGATCGTATTATCAAATCTATATTTTCCTTGTTAAGCTCAAGCAATATTTTTTTAGCAGGATTTGAACGTGCTTTTGTTCGTCGAGACAATCATCAGGATAACAGTATCTACTTATGATATCAAAGTTTCTTATTGCTCTTATTAGTTGTGATCTTCGCATATGCATAACGCGAGCAAATTTTTTCAGCTTCTGGTAATGTTGGATCGTTTATTGAATTAATGCCAAGATGTTTCATATTTTCTATTTTGTTTGCCGCTTGTGATTTATCACTGACATCTCCTGTAGAAACATTTTTGTAGATGTTAAAAATATTATCATTAAATTCTCTTGCAACGGTTATAATAGCTGGTTCAGACATTATTCAACAACGTTAGATTAAATTTGATCGCAATGATCATACCTGATCATCGAGTGTGTATATTTGAAACGCGGTTAGGCCTGGAAACGGGATTTCCGAGTTAAATACGTATAATCTATAGTTTTGATACATTTTACCATAATTTTGATTAGCTTTTATTTGAAAGAATTGCGCTGTTGAAATATACGTATTTTCCGTAGTGTATAATTCGTTATGCGTTACATCATCATTTGATCTTTCTAACACCCAACTAAAAATACGACCAGTATCTTCGTTTAATCGACCACACAATTGAAATTGCCAAATAGCAACCGCAAACGGACATTTTACTTTAATCCAATAGTTTGTTGTTTCTCCGTTTGTCGTCCATTCTTGTCTATCAGCAACAGCGAAAGCTTGATGAGGATAATTTCCAGGATAATGTGTTGATGCGCTTACCTCAAACCCAACTCGGTTATCAGATGCCTTAAAAAATGTTGGAATATACCCGACATTGTCTTTTGTTCGTTTTATACCACCACTAGATAAACTATCAACATACGCTTTATATGTTAAATCAGATGCGTTAACTGGAACATATGTTGTTGTTATTTCGTTGGTTCCCATATCTATGCTGCTGGTCATTGATCCACCAGATAGTTTTAAATACGTAGTGAGTGCTCCTTTTAACTGAGCATAACTAATAGCATCAGTATCATTATCTGATGGCGAATTTATTGAAAGCCCAGTTACTTTTGCGTTGTTGCTCATTATTAAATTACCTGTCATTGTCTCTCCCACCTTATTAAGCTTGTTATCGTCAACAGATTTTAGTTGAGCATAACTCACTGCTTGTGCATTATCAACATTTGCTGGCGGATATGCAGTTTGCAACCCAATAATCTTTTACTTGGCATATTAATATTGCCGGTAACCGTTCCACCGGTTTTATTAAGCTTGTTGTTATCTACGTATTTCAGCTACAAATAACTTACCTTTTGGGTTTGATTTAAGTTTGCTTGTGGAGACGCGGTCTCCAAATTTATAATTTTTTTTCTGACATATCCAAGTTGCCGTTTAATGTTCCTCCTGTCAATGATAGTTTGTTACCGTCGATCGTTTTTAATTGTGAGTAACTTACCGCTTGAGTAAGATCAACCTTTGGTGGTGGATAATCTACTTCTAAACCAAGTACTCGTTGATTTATCACCGCTTTTCTTGACAAAAGCTGAAGTATCAGTTATTGTTGGTGCGTCAGAGGAAATGGATCCTGTGAGTGTTGTTCCAAAGTTTGTGTAATAACTCATTTACATAAAATATATGACATAAAATTATATAACAATGAGGCAGTCATTGGTGAAAAATACATCAATATTAAATTTTGATACCGAACGATTAGTCAAACATAAACACAGCAACGAACTTCCGGACTGTCATTATCTTATTGTTGATCGTACAGGATCTGGTAAAGCAAATCTATTATTGAATCTACTGCTCAATAACAACTTTAACTATGATAAGGTTTATAATTATACTATAAATCCACAACAAGATAAATATGAATTATTAAGCGAGTATAACAATAAACTTCGCGATGATCTCGGTGCTGGTGAAGCTATATTTATGATCAATCAGCCAGAAGATTTAGTTCCTGTGAGTGAACTTGATTCATCCGAGCATAAAATAATTGTATTTGACGATATCCCGCTAAACAATGAGGAGATGAATAAGATTAGATCTCACTTTTCGTTGTCGCGTAATAAAAAATGCAATTCTATTCATCTTGCGCAGGGGTTTTATAACGTCGACAGACGTGCTGTGGAAGAAGGAGCTGTCAGACTTTTTAAGCCTGTCACTGAGACAATAACAGGCAAACAAGAAATTGGAGCTTTATCGGAGGAAGACAAAAAAATTTGCAAGAAAAAGGCTTGTTGGGTTTATTCGGAGAAAAACAAAAAGCTGAAACAGCAGCTGCCGCAAGAAAGATAGCTGAGAAAATTGACGAAGAAAAGGCTGAAGCAGATGTTGCTGTAAGAAAAATAGCCGGGAGAATTGAAGAACAAAAAGCAGAATCAGAAGAAACCTCGAGAAGAATCGCCGAAAAAATTGAGGAAAAAGCTATGGAACAACAGAAGATGATAGAAACATTAGGACTTAAAGAGGTGAAATTGAGATACGTGAAGCCGAAGTAAACAAAGCACTAGCAACATTATGCGATAAAATAGAGCCGCACGAATATGGGTCATTTAAAACTAAGTATTTTATCAATCATAAAATACACGAGATCAACAAAATGGTGGAAGAATACGTTAGGCTTGACAATATATTGAATAGTACGAAAAAATCATTAGAAAGAGCGAAAGCTACTTTAGGAACAAGACCAAACGACGAAAGTTTGAAGAAAAATGTAGAGTACCTTAAAGAAAATATTGAAGATAGAGAAAAAAAGATTGAAGATCTAGATTACACAAAATTGGTGAATAAATTAGAAGTATGCGTGACATCGGCGGATACGTATGTTGAAATAAAACCAACTGAAGACCCGACTATGTTAATGTTGTATAAAATGAATTTTAGGCAAGGTATTATAGCAGGTTTATATCTTAGAGTTATAAACGATATCCTTGAAGAACTATTACCCGGATTACAGAAAGAAATTGAGCACCATTGCAAAAGATTACGACGATATGAGAGTAAGAAATAAATACGGTTATATGGTGTTAAAGGTTTTACATCAACCGCGAAAATGGTTGATCGGCTTATGTTGTTGATATCATCAAAGGTAGCTGGAAACAAAAGTATGGAAATCGACAACGTAATTATTTTTATATTGGATCATCTTCGTTCGAGTGGATTACTAACATCCTCCGAATACAAAATTTTACACCGCGATCTTATTTTGTGAACGTTACACGTTCCAAGCTAAAAAATATTATAAAACACTAGAAAATAAAAAATGTTATCGACAACATTATTACTCAATTCGTCTAGCGTTAGCGGTAGTAACAGTACTAACTTTTCTGTTACTTATAATCTACCAATAAAACTAGATCCTGGTAGACAGTAAGAAATTGGATTAATTTCTGCTACAGCATGGCATTCTATGGCAAATGTAAAAGCGAACGTCAACGACGACTTTACACTTAATCCTGGCACGTGGGTATCGTTTAAAATACCACAGGAGCGTATAACGTAATGGATCTCAATAAAACGATTAAAGAATTAATGACAAAGAATGTAGGCGTCGCAGACAATTTTGAGTTAACTCCGAACTATAATACGCTACAAGCTAGAATCACGTTAAAAAACAATTTGATAATCGACCTCACACCAGCGACTAGTGTTGCGTCGGTTTTAGGGTTTGACCATAAACAATACGGCAGCGTTGCAGAACAAAGTATATCGTACGATGGAGCTGTCCCTGTTAACATAACACAAGTAAATACGATTTTAATCAATTGCTTGCATCAGGATCTTTCTCAACGTTGGGGAGTAAAGGTCAAACCATATACAGCTTTTCGCCAGAGGTTTCACCAGGATTACTAATGCAAATTACTCCTCGACAAATAATATACTATCCTATTAATCTTGAAAATCAAATAACAAGTATAACAATGCAATTAACAGATCAATCTGGTTGACAACTAGATTTAATAACGAAATTGTCACGTACTACTTACACCTACGCACTATGTAGGCGCTCGATCGCGTAGTCAACACACTTAGTGAAATTTGTGTAGAGATTAACAAAAACGATGAAACAAAAAAAAAATTATCCAAGGAAAATTGTAGGTTGATTTTTCGGAAACTTATTTACAAAGTTAGTCGAGAATATACCAGGAATCCCACATAGAGTAGCTCCAATTGCGATTGATGCATCAAAAGCTTTCTCGACAGGAGCTGCATCCGCAGCTGCAACAGCAGTTGGACAAAAAATAGCGGATAAAATAAAGGGAGAGAAACCACCGGTTTCCGTACAGGAAATAAAACAAGCAATATCAGATATTACACTAACAGAAGAAACAAAATGAGTTATGATAGCTACCACAAAAAAATTACGCGGTGAAGAGGTAATACATAAGTTAGTAATAAAAACAAGGCCGATTGAATTACCAATTGCAGCCTTTTCATGTCGCAATTTTGTGTGGGGATTATAAAATAAAAAATGTCAGTTAAAAATTATCTTGATCTCACCGAAGAATTTATGACCGACGATACAGTGACAGAATTTAAGTACGTCGAATATCTCGACGAAAACTCAAACGAACCAAATAAAGCTGGTGTTCGAACTTTTAATACCAGAGACGAAGATACATTTTTGTTACCACACAAAGCGCTACTCGAAGTTCGTGGACGAATATTAACAGCAGCTGGTGGTGATATCGCAGCTGGTACAGAAATTGCACTTGTCAACAATGACTGGAGTTTGTTTAGAAGTGCACGATATCAGCTAGCAAATCAAACCGTGGAGGATATTTCGATGCGCTTGCCATTCGCAAGTACAGTTCTCAACATTGTTTCGTTCAGCGATGATTATTCGAAATCGATCGCAACAAATATGATGCGGTTCAAAGACACTGGAAATGGCTTAGCTTCTTCTGGCGAATTTATTTCGGGAGGCTATCTTATGAATGGCGCTGACGCTGCTGACGATCTTGTGATTGTTAGAAATTTTCTTACAGCGAATGCTACAAATTTTGGTATAGTACCACCAGGTGCAGCAGCAGATGCAGCCGCTGTGAGAAACTCGCTGACGCAAGCGTGTAATAACCTTGAAATAGCACCACCAGGTGATGTTGCCGTTGAGCACGATATTTAGATTTTGTCGCGACTACAACAAAGTGTTTCGTGGGATAAAACATACTCTTATTTTAGATCGAGCGGAACAAAACGATTGTATGATACGCGCGGTTGGAGTAGCGGATGCACAATTTGTGATTACGAATATGGCGCTGTGGATGCCTCGAGTTATTCCATCGATGGCTAAGTCGATATAAATTAATGCAACGTTGGAAGCATACACAAAAACGATTTATTTCCAACAACATAAAATATATCAAACAGCTATTCCTAACGCAACCGACTATACATGGCGTGTTACAACAGCGCCGAGAGAATAATTGCCAAGATAAGTGTTTGTTGTGTTTCAACAACAAGCTAGACGCGCTAGTCAACTGCTAAACAATGCTACATTCGATGAATCAAACGTTAGAAGAATATATGTTAGAATAAACTCAAAACAATACCCAAAACGAGCAATAGAACGTAATTTTTCAGCGGATGCTACAGGAAATATTACAAGAACTTATATGTGCTTGATGGAAGCAATGCAAAAATACCAAGATGTTGACAATGGATCACCGATTAACATTGAAGAATTTTGTACGCTTTATCCGATCTTTTACTTTGACGTATCAAGTCATTCCGAACGACTTATCGGATCAACCGTGGATACAGAAATAACTTGGACGCTTGGAGACGTTCCAGTAGCTCCATTTAATGAATATGCGCTTGTTTCCAGAGACAGATTTTTGACAATTGACGCGGGAAAAGGTAAAATGACAGTACAAGTATAAAACAATATTACAAAATAAGATATAATGAAAACGGGATACACAGCTAAAGAAATATATCTAACGCAAGGACAAGTTAAAAACTATCAGCGGCGGTAGCTAAACGACGTGCGGTTTCTCTAAAAATTAATCCTAGTGCCAGCGCGAACAGCGCCAGCGCTACAACAACACAAATTATATTGAAGCAACAACAAATAAAGAAATTTGATAAAGGAAAACCGTTTGTTCTTAAACTGTCTGTTGCGCAAATAACGACGATGGCGAAACACGGCGGCTTTCGTGCACCAGCATTTGCAACGATAGCCATAACTGTTTTACCAAAACTAATACCTGTACTAGGGACACTAGGACTAGCAGCAGTATCAGGAGCAGTGTCAGGAGCAACTAAAAAAGCGGTTTGCCGGAGACGGTATCAAACAAATCGTGTAGCACTATAGTTTTATGTGACAAGAAAAAATAAAAAATGCCAACCAAAAAAACGGTCAACGAGAAAAGCGCGGTCGCAGGCGTCAACACCTGCGCTTGTGAAAAATAGACAAACACAAAAAGAGGACAACACAAAAAATGAAACAAGGAAGAATTATTCCTTTCGCTCGTTTTTTAGCGGGGCTAGCCGGCCGTCTGCTACCAAATCTGATGGGAATCGGTCGCTGAATGACTCTACCGGGGACTCGCCGTTGAGTAATTTTGAAATATTAAACAAACTAAACTCTGACGACGTTGTCGTCGAGAAAGGATTTCACACAGTATATTCTAAAGATGAACTAGGTAATGTACAGCAGGTGGTTCTTGCGTTGTAAATATACAAAACTTCAGTGATGGATCTGGTACTCACTGGGTTGTTGTTTACAATGATAATTATTTTGATTCTTTTGGACTTCCTGTAAGTGATCTTATAAAAGAATATATTTGTATAAAGTTTAAAAAATAAATTACTCATCTAATCAGCTACAATCGATTGGAACATCCGCTTGCGTTTATTATTGTATTATGTTTGTCCGGCAGATGTCAAAAGATCCCAATTTTCAAAAGTTTATTTTACAATTTGATACGTACCAAAGTAAGAACAATGATAACCTTACGATAACGTGCTTTTGCACGTCACGATTAATTTTGTGTGACAATCAAATATAAGAACATGAGGCAGTCATCAACAACATATTGCCTCAAATGCAAAACTAAAATGTCTAACACGGACGAGCGAAGAGAGAAAACAAAAAACAACAGAATGATGTTAAAAAGTATCTGTGCTGTTTGTGGTAAAAAGAAAAGTATATTCCCGGCAATGCCAGGCAAACAAACAAAGTCGGTCGCTGGCGAGGCACAAAGTGGATTGGGTGTTGATATAAGTCCGCGACGACAAAGTCGTTTCGAAAAAGTTATTCTGGTTAATGATTAAAAAAATAAAAAAAATAAAAAATAAAACAATGAAAAAGTGCAATTGTGATTGCGATAAAGATCTTAGTATCGAACAAGATAAAATCGTTACGTATTGCCAATCCTGCAATCGCCCATAAGTAATTGGCGCTGACATCGATATCCACAAACTTATCGGCAAATTACCGAAACCAAAAGAAGGCTGGACATTGTCTGGCCACAAATACATTGGGCCGTATAATCCGCTTGATAAACAGTTAGATGAGAACGACAAACCACTGCCTGGACAAGAGCCTTATAATCAAGTTGATGCGATAGCAATGCGCCACGATATCTGTTATAGAGATGCCGAACAAGATAAACATGGCAGTGATAAGATAATGCTAAACGAACTTCATGATATGAAACCGGTAAATCTGCGAGAACAATTGACAGGAAGCTAGTTCACGTATTAATTGGAACAAAATATAAGTTGGTACTTGGAAAAGCGCTGGCGATGTAATCGCTCGCAGCCGAACTACACAAACCTAAAAAAAGAATTTTCCGCGACGTAAGGTTGTCGCGAATGCCGTTGATTATATCTGGGCAATAGATCTAGTAGATACGTCGAATCTTGGTCAGTTTAATGATAATGAGAAATGCTTGTTTAACGTTATCGATATTGTTAGTAAATACGAGTTTAGTATACCCGTTGCAGATAAAACAGGAACATCGAAAACTGATGCATTAAAACAAATTATCGTTCGCACGGAAAGAAAACCAAATAAAATTTGGACTGACCACGGAGCAGAGTGTGTAATAAAAAATTTGAACAGTTTTTGGAGCAAAATAACATACAAAAATATGTTACAGGAAACGAAGGAAAAAGCGTTATCGTTGAACGATTTAATCGTACACTAAACGAAAAAATCCACAAACATCTGACAGTTAAAAATACAAACAGATATATTGATGATCTGCCGCAGATATTATCCGACTATAACAGCACAAAAACTTTAAACGATAAAAATGTCAACAAACGACGCAATTAAAAATCCGATTCATGCAAACGAAAATATGTATCGTCGACATAAATTTAAGATCGGAGACAAAGTCAGAATTTCTCGGACAAAAAAGTAGTTGAAAAAGGATTTACTCTAAACTGAACTGAAGAAGTATTTGTCGTTGGCAAAGTTTTAATGAGAATTCCTGTAACGAGATATAGCTTTAGAACCAGTAATTGGTAGTTTTTACGAACAAGAATTACAGAAAAGAGATCAAGATGTTTTTGTTATCGAACGAGTAATCAAAAAGCATGGCAATAAAAGCCTTGTCAAGTGGTCAGGTTACAGCGATAAATTTAATAGCTGGATACCACTTAGTGAAGTTTTTTAAACTTCGTATTGTGAAATAATGTTTGTGTAGATTTGTTCGTATTTACGTATGACATATTTACATTTTACTGGTTTACCTAACGATATCAAATACGATTTTCGAGCTAGCGCTAGCAACATCAGGTTGAAGATCTTGACAAATATAAAATCAAATCTGATACCTTTTTTACGCGGCGGTAAAGCCGCTGTTGTAGTTTTTAAAAATGGCTTTATCAACTGCCAAAATAATTGATTCTCCGTATCCGTAAAATTGAATTTTATATTTTTTTGCGATGTGATATTTTACATTATATCTACCAGTTGTCGGTCTTCCATATTTTTTCTTATCAACACCGATATCATCATCGTTGATGTTAATTATGCTATCTAGAACTTCGTTGTTGGTGACTATGTCACTGGTATTTGGTTTGACAATAATATCTTCGTATGGTGTGTTGTATAAATACGTGAGACTTTCGAGCAGATTCATATTATAATAAATTTTGTCTTATTTTAATAAAATAACAATGGACAAAATAAGATATCCTGAAAAAGCAAAAATATATAACAAATACGAGCCTGAGAAGACTATACGAAAAATCTTTATCGGCGATGAAACTATTTCTGTTAATCTTCTTCTGCTAAACAACGGACCTGGTGAAGTGCTACTAACCGAATCTGAAAAAGAACAATTGGAAAAAAAAAATATTTGTCATATAACATATGATAGAGAAGCTATCATGTTATGGTGTCATAACTGTATTAGTCGAGTAGAACTTGTAAAAATCTTGCCAAAAGTTTAGTTGCCACCGTATCGGAAGACGATTCTGTCAAATGTTGATTGTGAGTTCGTTGATCTAGTTGTGCCATCTGCAACAAACTTAACTACTCGAGGATTAATGCTAAAGTATCTTGCTGCAGCTGATATAGAGGAAAATTTCTTTTCTTCGCTTGTGTCAAAATTATATGAAATCACTGGTTTGGTGGGGCATCTAAAATTAATGCCACCACCTCGTTCCCGTGTTGTATTTTCTTTTGACGTGACAAGATCTAAATTTTCTGGACGATTGTCGGTTTTAAAGGGGTTGACGTGGTTAATAATCAAAACTTCGTAAACAAACCTATGCGATTGCTATCCAACAAAATCCGTTTTTGTTCCTTGTATATTTATTCTAAGATATCCAGTGTTTTGCAAATTACCTATTATTTTTTTGTTTGAATATTTCGAATAATTCCTTGATCGGAGGCTTCGTAAAGATCAAACACCGAATGTGGTTGATAATCATCTTGCAAAGACAAGTTTGTAATGTTATCATCGGTAACTGCACCATTAATATGATACACTCGCTGTCCTTCTGGAATGTCTCCGCAAAGCAATGAGTAGATGAAATCTTTTCTTATCATTTCCGTTCAGTTGTTATCCCCCTCCGATTTTACGCTGATCTTATTACCAGTTGGTGTCGCTTTACCAAACGGTTTTCCGTATTTGATGTATATGACTGATCCTGACATATTTCCCGCGTAAAAGTTGTAGTTGGGATGTACGTAATAATACTCTTGCTCGTTTGCGCTTGTCATTATACAGTAAGCAATTCTAATCCCCAATTGTACGTATTTTGAACACTCAATTAGACATTTGATGAAGTATAGTATATAGCAATGCTGAAGTTACGTGATATCGCAAAAAAGAGCCTTATCGGAAAACCAACAAAAATAGCTACTGCTTTTGCTGGATTTGATAACAGCTATCGATTTGATAAACAAATTGTTTTGGCAAATTTTACCTCTATAAATCTTTTTCATTTGTTAGAACCAACTATAATACGTGAACTTGAAAAACATAAAGGTTTGAAGATCCTAGTGCAGTACCACGTTATATTCTCAAAATTATATGTTTCTGGAGATGATGCTAACGAAGACGTCGTCAAGGAAGAAATTGCAGATCCTTTTATTAACGCAAAATCCAAGCACGTTTTGCTTGGAACTAATCTTTCATTGTTAACTGATAAAATACACCAGGAAATGTGGAAAAAGAAGAATTCACTGAATCAGGTTCGGGTTGGAAGTTTGAGATGATTTCCGAAATTTTATTTCTCACGATGAAATATAACATATTACTCGGTAGTTCATATATTAACCTGCCGCAGAAAATAAAAAAAATAAAAAAAATGAAGCATTAATGTAAAAAACTTTGATAACAAATGCTTCCAGTGGGACATTCTTTCTGCGATGTTTCCAGCAGAAAAAAACAAAAAAACGTTGATCGTGCTGACAAGTATTTCAGTTATGTTTCAATATTAAATTTTACTGGTATTGACTTTCCCGTTGCAGAAAATCAAATACCAAAGTTTGAAAAGCAAAATAATATTTCTGTTAATGTATTTGGTCTTGACGAGCCTGGAAATGTCTATCCGAGATATGTTTCTGAAACAGCCTCACAATCAACAATAAACTTGCTTTTTTACAAAAATCATTACGTATAGATAAAAAACTTCAACGGACTTGTTGGACGACAATACAACAAACAAAACAATTAAAAGTATTTCTCTTATCCCTGTTTACACGGTTGCTCTGACGATGAAAAACTACAAAAGCATCTATAGTATTGTTCGGAAGTACAACGAATAACAATGCCAGGCGAGAAAGAAAAAATTCTGCGGTTTGTCAACCGCAAACATAAATTAAAAGTTCCCTTCGTTATCTACGCTGATTTCGGGTGTTTACTTCAGCCTGTACTTGGTGTAGAAAATAATCCTAACCAACCAAGTACAAGAAAAACTCAAAACCATGTTCCATGCGGAGTCGCGTACAAGATAGTTTGTTGCGTTGATCCGAGTTTATCCAAACCGATTAAAATTTATCGCAAGTCCGATAAGGACTCGCCTAATCCAGCTGTTTGGCTTCTAAAGCAGTTCATTAGCGAAGTTGATGCTATTAAAAATCTTTTAAGAAGAATCGTTCCAATGGTAAAATTAACGGTCCAGCATGAAATTGGTCACAAGCAAGCAGCATTTTGTCATATTTGTGAACGGGCGTTTGATACACATGCATCGCCCTCGCTTGGTAATAAAAAAGTACGTGATCATTGTCATTTGACAGGAGGATATCGTGGATTGGCTCACGACAAGTGTAATCTAAAGTTTCATCCTCCAGATTTTATTCCAGTATTTCTTCACAATTTCCGAGGATATGACAGTCATATTATCGTAGAAGCTTTTGGTGATCCTGAAATAACGTCTCGTTTAAAACTAGATAAAGTAATCAAGTGTATCCCAAATAATTTTGACAAGTATATGTAAATTACTTTAGGTAAGTTGCGTTTTATCGACAGCTACAGCTTATGGCAGCATCGTTAGATGTGTTGGTGAAAGGCTGTAGCGAGTTTTATAACCTACAAGATTATTTTGGTGATAAAGCAAGCTTGTTAACAAAAAAAAGGAGTATTTCCATACCATGATCTCGACGATTGGAGTAAATTTGATGAAACTTCTTTGCCTGACAAAGATAAATTTTATTCACAGGTAAAAAATCGAAAATATAACCGATGACTAGTACAAATGTGCGCAAGATATTTGGAATGAATTTGATTGCAAGACATTTAGCAATTATCACGATTTGTACTTGAAAACGGATGTACTATTGCTCGCTGATGTATTTGAGAGTTTTCGAAAAGTGAGCTATAAGAATTACGGACTAGATCCTTGTTGGCATTACTCTGCTCCTCGGTTATCGTGGGATGCTCTGTTAAAGTTTAGCAGAGTAGAGTTAAAATTGCTAACAGACGTTGACATGTTTAACGTTATCGAAAAAGGTATCCGTGGCGGTATTAGCGTCATAACAAAGAAATATTCGGAGGCAAACAACAAATAGATGAAGAACTATAATCCTGTGCTTCTATCGAAGTACATCATTTATCTCGATGGAATAATTTGTTGGGCAATGCAATATCAGAACCAATGCCGTTTGGTAGATTTCGTTGGATTACACCTGACCAATTTTTAGCGGGGACAGAAAAAAAGATACCTGACGATGTTTCGTATTTTGTTGAAGTTGATCTCGATTATCCTGCTTCGTTGCATAATTTACACAACGATTATCCGTTCTGTGCGGAATCAATGATAATCGGCTATAGTTTGTTATCTCAGAAACAACGAGCAATAGCATCGCTGAAACAAAATTCTGTAGTAGGTAAACTCGTCCCAAATTTACTTGGCAAGCGAAATTCTGTTTTGCATTACAAAAACTTAAAACAAGCAGTAGATGCTGGTCTTGTGTTAAGAAAAGTTTGTCATGTACTAAAATTCAATCAGTCACTGCGGATGAGAGGTTATATTAGCTCAAACACTTCGAGGAGAGCTGTAACGAAAACTGATTTCGAGAAAAACTTCTTTAAGCTTACGAACAACTCTGTTTTTGGGAAAACAATGGAAAATATTAAAAAGCGAGTAAATATCGGGCTAGTTAATGATATTAACCGCCGAAAAAAAAACTTGTGTCAGACGATGATTTGTCAGCATGAAAATATTTAATGAAAACCTTGTCGCGATACAACGAAGAAAAACAAATTTGAAACTGAATAAGCCGATTTACTTTGGAGCTTCTGTACTTGATTTGTCGAAGTGGCTCATGTACGATTTTCATTATAATTTTGTTAAGAAGCAGTGGCCGTTAAGTAAATTATTGTTTACCGATTCTGACTCGCTTGTTTATGAAATAGAGTGTGAGGATGTCTATCAGGATATCTTTGATAACCGACATCTGTTTGATCTTTCCTATTATCCTCGCGATAGTAAATTTTATGATGATACAAATAAAAAGGTTATTGCTAAATTTAAGGATGAAATGAATTCGCTCATTATCAAATATTGTATTGGATTGCGTAGTAAAATGTACGCTGTATTATTGGATAACAATAAAGTAACAAAAAAGCAAAGGGTTTGCCCCGCGATTTTGTTAAAAAATTTATTGGGTTTGATGATTTTAAATATGCGCTTGATAGAGGTGTTAGTTTTATGAGAGCAATGGCTATTCGAACAAATCATCATAAACTTGAAACAGATGTTATTATCAAACCTGGATTAAGTAATTTTGACGACAAAAGATATTGTGAGAATGGAATAGATACATTTGCACTTGGTCATCATAATACAGCTAAATCTGATATATTAGATTTTATCTTTGGTTGCGAGTCATCGTCGGGTAATGATAGGGTATGAAATTTTGTGTGAATAATAAAACTAATTTTCGAAAACATGACAGTGACAAATAGCAGCAATAGCAAGATTAAAT
The DNA here is from genome assembly GCA_016617855.1 of Megalonaias nervosa. Taxonomy (NCBI): domain Eukaryota; kingdom Metazoa; phylum Mollusca; class Bivalvia; order Unionida; family Unionidae; genus Megalonaias; species Megalonaias nervosa. Next base: position 1,768 of record JAECUM010074310.1, on the reverse strand, counting down.
ATTTGATGATCGACTATAAACAGTTGACAGTTGAAATTAACAATGAAACTTCAGGAATATGTTTCAGCGGCCATGACAAGCTGAAACTTTCACTTATCAGATGTGGCAACAGCGAGTATTTCAATGATTTTGAGAAAATGAAGCCAGGAATTGTCAGCGAGATTTAATAATTTCATGATCCAATCAGTCAATAAAAATATACTAAACTTACTATTGATCTTGATCGTTTAAAAGTTTATCCATTGACAAAAAATATCTGCTTAATAAACAAGCAATGAAAGATTTATTTGAATGTCGTCGTTGGGTAAGCGGCAGAACAAAGTTCTGTCTTTACCATTATGATGATGAAATATTTATAATATCCACAGCTGAAATGCTAACAATTGGTGATGAAGTTGTGTAAAATTTTGTCTAAACTTTAGAAATAAAATAATCTCAAAAGTGCAAAGCACTTCGCAAAAAATTTGTCTAACCTGATAGAGGCCTCAAAAATGCGTCTTTGTATTTGTTTGGCGAAAAATAGGGTCTCTGAGCCAGAAATCTCCTTTCCTTCTACTACTACCACACTTGAGAAATACAATGTTAAAATGAAATCCAACATGTATTCAGATTATTATATTTTCAGATTTGTCGTTTTTCATCTTCTGTTTAATGTCAAACAATTATTTTTCAGTTACAGTATGAAAAATGAAAATAAAGACCAAAAAGTACTATATTCCTTCATATGTGTCGGTGTAGGACAGAACAATTTCATTCCAGGGTCATTCAAGAGGTCTTTATATCCCTAGGGTATAACTTTGCTAACCTACACTGAAACATGATGTAGGGTTCTTTTTCTCACATTTCCGAACAAATGCTTTAATGCTTTTTTCAGAGTTTCTAAAGCTATATAGAGTATAACAAAATGTATTAGGATCGTGTACCCCATTGTGTACCCCATCATTTTGATTTGTTTTAGTAGTATGAAACTTTCAACAGAGAGGAGAGACACACATACAAAACATCCGCAATGCGACCATTGATGCTGTATATACTCACATTATTTATAGAGAAAATAGAAATTCATGCTGGCGTTAAACGTCAATAATCGATTGTAATATATGTGGAAAACAGAAACACACAGACTCAGTTCTTTTCGTGCTGGAAATGGAATTCGAAGTGACAACTTGTCCCAAGAAATTGCTTTTGTTTATCCACACACAGGCGTCTACCAAAAAAGATCAATTCCTGTATCCTGTACAAAGTCTTTAAAGAGGGATATAACTGACACTTGCTGTTGTTGTTTTGTTTTTTTTAAATATTAAATTTAATCCCCTATTGTGCATATCACAAAGTAAAATAGACACATACTGATATTGAGTTCAACCACGCATTAACCACTTCATACCGGCAGTTTTGAAATCTTGACTATTACTAATAGAGTTAGTATTTGTTGCTTGCTAATATTTGACGGACAAGAGATTTTCAGCATGTTTCTAGACTCACATAATGCCGTCAAAAAGTGCTCATATGTTTTCTGAAGTCTTTAAATTGGGAATATTGCATCATTATCAAAAAATTGTAGAGTAGGCAAAATAGTTCTTATAAAAGTCTTTACTTTGCCGAAGGTATGAGACTAAAGTATCGTGTTAGCATATACAAAAATAACAAAAAGTAGCTGCAATTTTGTTTTTAGAAAAGAGGGAAAAATGAAAGTAATCATACAATTCTAGAGTACCTTGAGGTCTACAGCTTGACAAATGTGTTTGCTCAACTTGTTTCTACAGCA
>JAECUM010074306.1:0-12362 GCA_016617855.1 Megalonaias nervosa | reverse complement strand
ACACCGTTTCTTATGCAAAATTCTAAATTCCAAAAATGAAATATAAATATTAATTTAAAAATTTATATCTCAATATTTTAGTAGCAAACTTGGAAAAATTTTGGTTATTTGGCCGTCCTTACATTGACATCTATAGCAAACATACAATATAGCAATACACATATAGCACACATAGGACATAGGGACCTCTGGCAAAGGTCACTAACAAAAAAGGTGAAGTTTCCTAAACGGGTAGTTGAAACCTGAGCGGGAAACTTACCTTTTAGATAACACTAGGGAAAAAAAAATACCCCAATCCAAAATGGAAAAAAACTTGGGTTCAAAATTCTTTTTAAAATAGAAACACATGCAACGCCTCTAAGGGGGAAAACACGAACACATAAATACTTTTTAATTTTTTTGGCTAAGTGGGGGGGGAGGGGCATCTGTCTGGTCCCCTCCCCTCCCAAAAAAAAGAAAAAAAAAATGTTTAGATTCCTTTACTTGCAACCCGGAATTTGAAAAGTACCATTAATGCTATATCATTCAACCTCTCAAACCACCGTAATATGTAAAACTTACGTAATTCACCTACGTTACTTTTTCTTTTGTTGTCGATGTGTGTAGATATTCTTTAAAGATCCATTTAAAATATTTCTAGTTTTAAATAGTAATTCTTCACATAGGGATTTAACATGGCTATACATTTCAATAGGTATTCTTCACATAGACATTTAACATGGTTATATATTTCAATAGATAGTCTTCACATAGACACATAACATAGTTATATTTTCAATAGCTATTCTTTACATAACATCATTATATATTTCAATAGATAGTCTTCACATAGACATATAACATAGTTATATATTTCAATAGCTATTCTTTACGTAACATCATTATATATTTCAATAGATAGTCTTCACATAGACATATAACACAGTTATATATTTCAATAGCTATTCTTTACGTAACATCATTATATATTTCAATAGATAGTATTCACATAGATATATAACATAGTTATATACTTCAACAGATAGTCTTCACATAGACATACAATATAGTTATATATTTCAACAGATATTCTTTACGTGACATCATTATATATTTCAATAGATAGTCTTCACATAGACGCATAACATAGTTATATATTTCGATAGCTTCTCTCCACAGAGACATCTTAATACAGACTTCTAAAACGTCCGAGAAACAGAATAAATTTATATTTATTAAATTATTTAATTAGTGTCATAAGTGGTGATTGGTTTTGTGATGATCGTATTTTGCAAGTAGACTAGGCAGTACTGATGTGGTGCTCCTAAAATTAGGAAAACAGTATTTTGTTTATGATTTTAAAAATACGGAATGAAACGACATAAAATATTAAGTAGATCCTTCATATACAATACTTTCCTTTCCAGACATATCCGCTTCGTGTTTAAAATCCCGATGAAAATTATTGACAATTTCCATAGTATTCTTACAAAACATTACCAAGTAAACAAATACGTTCGGTTTCTGTTTCTTTAATACGAGCACAATGGAAATAGGTCCACTTAAACATGTACCAATTAAAAGAAATGAACCATGTAATGGCCTCGTACTTCAAAGTATCCATCAAACGCCGGACTTGCATCTGGTTTTCGACCTTAAAGACTGCAACAGCGGTAGTACAGGTAAACAGAGATTGATAATCATGATTAGCACACAATTCTTGCTGATAAGGCTTGTCAGCTCAAGCATCACTTTTCCATTTATATTCTGTGCGGTTAACTATTGTTGATTAGAACAAATTTGTTTCGCAGATAGATATTTGCGGTAAGAACATCATCAGAATATAAATATAGCAACATTCAGTTCTTGATGGCTAATTTGAAAAATGCCAATAATGACGATACTGAAGAATATTCCTTCGTTTAAATACCTACAGAAAATCACACTGTGAAAATAAAAGCCCATCAGTTATTTGTGTGTAATTTATTGTAGATAAAACAAACTCTGGCCCGCACAGCGTGAGGAAAAAGATCAACTTGGATTTGCAACAGACTTGTTTACAACCTAGAATGCAGCATGTTTCATTTCAAACTTACGATCAAGGGACATTTTCCATGTGCTCCATGTTGTGAACAGTCAGATGTTGGTTTAGGGTACAATCTTTGAGTCGGTGCTTACAGTCAGATGCTGGTTTAGGGTACGATCTTTAAGTCGGTGCTTACATTCAGATGTTGGTTTAGGGTACAATCTTTGAGTCGGTGCTTACAGTCAGATGTTGGTTGTGGGTACAAACTTTGAGTCGGTGCTTACAGTCAGATGCTGGTTTAGGGCACAGTCTTTGAGTCGGTGCTTACAGTCAGCTGTTGGTTTAGGGTACAATCTTTGAGTAGGTGCTTACAGTCAGATGTTGGTCATGGGTACAATCTTTGAGTCGGTGCTTACAGTCGGCTGCTGGTTTAGGGTACAATCTTTGAGTCGGTGCTCACAGTCAGATGTTGGTCGTGGGTACAATCTTTGAGTCGGTGCTTACAGTCAAATGCTGGTTTATGGTACAATCTTTGAGTCGGTGCTTACAGTCAGATGTTGGTTTAGGGTTCAATCTTTGAGTCGGTGCTTACAGTCAGATGTTAGTTTAGGGTACAATCTTTTGAGTCGGTGCTTACAATCGGCTGTTGGTTTAGGGTACAATCTTTGAGTCGGTGCTTATAGTCAGATGTTGGTTTAGGGTACAATCTTTGAGTAGGTGCTTACAGTCGGCTGCTGGTTTAGGGTACAATCTTTGAGTCGGTGCTTACAGTCAGATGTTGGTTTAGGGTACAATCTTTTGAGTCGGTGCTTACAGTCAGATATTGGTTTAGGGTACAATCTTTTGAGTCGATGCTTACAATCGGCTGTTGGTTTAGGGTACGATCTTTGAGTAGGTGCTTATAGTCAGATGTTGGTTTAGGGTACAATCTTTGAGTCGGTGCTTACAGTCAGATGTTGGTTTAGGGTACAATCTTTGAGTCGGTGCTTACAGTCAGATGCTGATTTAGGGTACAATCTTTGAGTCGGTGGTTACAGTCAGATGTTGGTTTAGGGTACAATCATTTGAGTCGGTGCTTACAGTCAGTTTGATCAGAATGCAATCATACAGGAGTTACTTTCTCCGGCTATCCATTTTGTGCCGCGAGAATGGGATCAGAACATCAAGGTAAAAAAAAGTATAAGATTAGAATTCACAACGCTATTTATATCAACAATCTTTATTGCAAGGCAGTTTTGAGGATACATCTAATTATTTAAGGTGAAATGATTGCAAATGCCAGGTAGTCACTAACAAAATGTAATATCCCTGTTAATATCTAATGTACGCTTTAATGCAATTACTGAGGGGTGTCCAGGTCATTAGGAATATTTACTATAACTCCATTGGAGCTTACAAACATTAACCATATGTCAACGTTATTAAAAGAGACAAAAAAGGTTTCTATAATTTGCACATGCCATTTATGATATTACAGTGTTATGAAATATGTAAACGAATAAAAAAGAAATGAAAATTAGAAACATAAGCAGGCTGATATTCAATTATCGTTTCTGTAGACAAGTATGCAGAAAAGTTCGGTATATGCAGAATTAAGTTTTAATTGAATACATTATTTCCGATGCCTCCTTCTTTCTTAATTATATGGATCGAAACAATATTTCACCAGTGATTAGATTAGTATATGATATAACTGTCCCAATAAATGATCGCCTTATCTAATTAGTCTCGTCTTTTGAAATTGTCTTTTGGAACACATTGAGAACAAGTGCAGTAGGTTTAAGAATGATTGCATTTATAAAGTCTAATGTCTTAAATCTATTGCGTATTCACTGTAACACGTACTGGAAACAGATTTCAAATTAATGCTGACGAGTGCATTTTCTCTGACTACTTCATATGGAACTTCTTTGTTTCTGATCTACTTCAAAAATGAGTATCGTGAAATGGCAACTTTAACCCATTTACACTTGATCTTAAGTAATCCATTTAAGGAAAGTAAACTGTCACGTGAACAAACAGATGTCATGAATGTACCAAAAATAATGTTTTCCACGTGTGTTGACCAAAAAAAGAACCGAAGTGTGCATGAATAAAGTTGAACATTAGTGAATACATTTTAACACATTAGAGAAATTCATCGCTGAATGCAACATTATTGAATTATTCCTTTTTACACCTTACAGACATGCATCGCTGAATGCAACATTATTGAATAATTTTTACACATTTTATTAAAAAGATATATATTTGTATCGTTTGATTCACAAAAAAATGTTATGCCGCAGTACGATTGTATTATAGTGTATCAACAGTAACTGCAGATTGTGTTTGGTAAATATTGTACCAATATTTGATTAAAAAAATTCTTTCAGCTGCTGACATCTTTTTCTTTACGTTCATAGGAATTAGTTTTGATGTTATCAATAAATAACATGTAAATGACTTATGTAACTTTGGCGGCGTTTAAAAGAGTAAGACAGGTATTATTTGTTCTCTTTCATCTTAATGAACGCCAATCGTCTTGTTTTACGGTGTCCAATAACACTTCATCGTAACGAACCCTAATTGTATTGTTGCACAGTGTCCAGTGATAGCATTTAATTGTAATAAACCCTAATAGCTGAAGCTATTTTTCCCGTTTTAGCCTTTTCGAGACTAGCTCTTTCTATGCAGCTAAACGTCTCCCTGGGACCGGGTCTATCAAATTCTTCCGGAGCCCCCTCTCTTGCACGATTTATTTAACGAGGAAAAAAAAAATACTTGTTTAATTTCCTCGGAGTCCCTCAGACTTCCCCTTCGGCAGAAATACTTAGACAAAATAATTTCGCCTTCCCCCACCGTTTAGTTTATCCAATCAGGATTTACTTTATCTAACCGCTAAAATTTTAACACTCCGATCAAAGTTAGAATGCTTCTCTCTAGTCCGCCTTTACTCATAACTATTCTGGAAAATATAATTTTATGACACCTATTCAAATGGCCCAAAACAAGAGAGGTTAGCCATCGCAAGTTACCAATTTATTGCTAGCCAAGCCCTTTCGTCAATCTTAATGGTTACGTGTCACACTGACCACGGCAAAATGTACTGCAACAAAACAATTACAAATAGTTTGCACCATTACAATAACAAACCCACAAGAACATGAATAGAAAATACATGTGTATATTGCATATAATAGATTTAAACGGGACAATCAAAACCTAGCTCATCAACTGCTTGAAAAAATTACATTTGCAATATGTCTATCTTATACTTAGGAATTTTTTAAGTTATTACTATCTTGTTGTTGTTGTTGTTGTTATAGGGTTTAACGCCATTTTTCAGCACTAGATAGGCTATACATGGCGGCCAGTATTAATGGTGGAGGAAGAACCCTGGAAAACCCCGGGAAGAACCACCGACCCACGAGAAGCTACTGGCAGGCTTTCTCACGTACCCACGTTAGCCGAGCCTGGACTCGAACTCACGCAGACAGAGGTGAGATGGCAGTGATCCGTAACGATCAGCGCTTTAGACCACTCGGCCACTCGGGGCCCCTATTACTATCTTGAAGGTCCAGTAAGCATTTTTTGTATCGTCATACTTTCTTCATAGTTGTACAGAAATAAGTTTTGAAATGCTAATAAGACTTGTATATACTTTATTTACATGCATACTTTAGGAATTTCTGCATATTTTTGTCTTTAAACCGCGGACCATCTAACAGATGTCTGGCAGTTTAGGAATAGGAACTTAAACATGACCACGTATGTACGACATGGCCTGTCTGATGTACTTTGACACGACATGCAATTCAAAAAGCTGTAGTTTGACACAACTTACAATTCAAAAAGCATACAACTGCAGAACACTTCAAAGACCCATTAAGATTATGTGAGTTGTACTGTAAATATCACACTTTAGATGAGTATCGACATCTTTAGATTTCAAAGGGTATAATGATACCATACTTCGGTATTATTATTTCCCATGCATTATTAAGGATTACCTAGAAACAAAACATTGTGTACAATCGCTGTTGTCAGAACCAGTTTTGCATATCGTGACAGACTGAGCCATAGCATGCAGCACTAGTACTGTCTGTTTTGTTTTGGTATGGCCAGGTGGTTTACGGTACAATAACACAGGAAGGCTATTTTCCCTCAGTCAATAGGGTTAAAGTTTCACTTCCCAGGAACATTGTACAGTAGCCGACCTAGGCTGATGCAATGGTAGGATTCGAACCCGCACCTTTTTGGTCGTGAGGTCTACAAGCTAATCATTGAGCCACAGCTGTTCTTGCGTTAATACTAAGCCCGTATTATGCTGATTCGAGAGACTAAAAGATTAATTTTCCTTCACATTCTGAATTTACGTACATACCGAGTCATTGGCATTGAGCCAAAATACAGTCACATATGTTGAGTTACACGTCAAAGCAATGCAGTGTTAGGTGAATGTGAAATTCGCCCTGGAAATACGGAATGATTGGGGGTGGGCGGTGGGCTGGAGCGTGTATGTGTGTCTGTTTTGGGATTTTTAACGTAGCTTTAACAATTTTCAGTCATATCGCTACGATGTCTGCAGTGTGGCAGTTTATTATGATGTCTAGCACTGGAGCATCATGCCGTAGACATGTAGCAGTATGTCCCACCCAGCCACATTATCCTGACACCAGGCCAACCAGTCTTAGCACTAACCTCTTAATGCTGAGCGCCTAGCGAGACGGAGTGTGTGGGGGGGGGGGGGCAGAAGAAACAATATTAACATATAGTTACAAGATACTTGTTGAGTCGCCTAAACTTGTACACAAATTAAAATTATAAAGTACTATCTATTCTCGATTATTAGTTGGATCCAACTGCCAACTTCATAGATCCAGTCCCGTCGGCAGATCTAGCTAGATTCATTTTCTTGGAAGTAGTCAATACAACACAGACCCTGATTTGCTGGCGCATTATGCTATATCAGACCAAAATCCACGTTGCTCTCACTTAGACCGGACTTGTAAGTGAGTATAAACGGTAGTTGAATGTATCAGTCAATCAAAGATCAGCAGACAGATAATGTACAAGCACTTCTCTAAGACGGGTAAAATTTCCCAATCTATTTTCCTAATTATCTACAATGGAATAACTGGGGAGTTCTTGTCACAAACTATAGTATAATTAACAGTGATCAATGAACATCTATGATGTACTGGTGCACTAGGAAAAAAATGGTCAGAACTATTAAAGAACATGTAATAGGGAATTTCTCGCCTAAATTATGACAACGGAGGAAACAAAGCACTAGGCCCATGTCGGACAAACCCTCTGTGCAAGTTTTGTTCATTAAACTCAAAAGATGCGTGTCGGACATATCCTTTCCATAAGTCATTTTACCCTCTGCCTAAATTTTGTTAGCCATTCTTTGCAAGTCCTGCTTATCTGGAGTTTCACAGAAAATAAGACTAGTGTGACTTCTGTAAATTAGAAGCATGCTTTCCGAAGCTCGCTAAGATAGCTAATTACACAATGAAGCTTGGTATAAGAACTCAAGGTGTCAAGCTATGGTTTTGAGTAGGCACGGCGTTAGCAATGAATCTTTCCTAATCCTACTTTTACAATGATTAGATCTCTGGCTTTGATTAGGCACATTGTGAGCCATGAATCTTTTCTTTGTCTGTTACCCTGCCCTCTTCACAAATTTACGAACGAAGTGAAGAAGGCAGGATACCAGACTAAAATACGTCATGCATTCGATACAAAAAGGCTGATGGGCCGTAATAGTTCCGAACGAGAGAGCGAGATAAGGATAGACTAATTATTCCTTGTATTATTATCACAGTCACGACTAAATAGAGATAGTCTAATTGTTCCTTGTCTTATTATCACAGTCACGACTAAATATAGATTGTCTAATTGCTCCTTGTCCTATTATCAGTCACGACTAAATAGGAACGTTTTGCCCCTATTCAAAGAACTAGTTTGTAAATATTTATATCACTCCTTTATAATTTTCTTTTTCTAAACTGAAAAATGAAATAATGACTGCATTTATTTTCCTGAATTGTTTATTTCTTTTAACAGTTCAATGTTTATTCTTTTGGAACACTGAATTTAGACTGATACCGACAATTCAATGTTTATTCTTTTGGAACACTGAATTTAGACTGATACCGACAATTCAATGTTTATTCTTTTGGAACACTGAATTTAGACTGACACCAACAATTCAACGTTTATTCTTTTGGAACACTCTCAGTTTAGATTAATACCGACAAATCAATGTTGTTTCCTTTAGAACGCTATGAATTTAAATTAATATCGACAATTCAATGTTTATTCTTTTGGAACACTCTAAATTTATATTGATACCGATAATTCTATGTTTACACTTCTGGAACACTCTGAATTTAGATTGATACCGACAATTCAATGTTTACACTTTTGGGACACTCTGAATTTAGATTGATACCGACAATTCAATGTTTACACTTTTGGGACACTCTGAATTTAGATTGATACCGACAATTCAATGTTTACACTTTTGGGACACTCTGAATTTAGATTGACACCGACAATTCAATGTTTATTCTTCTGGAACACTCTCAATTTAGATTGATACCGACAATTCAATGTTTACACTTTTGGGACACTCTGAATTTAGATTGATACCGACAATTCAGTGTTTACACTTTTGGGACACTCTGAATTTAGATTGATACCGACAATTCAATGTTTATTCTTTTGGAACACTCTGAATTTAGATTGACACCGACAATTCAATGTTTACACTTTTGGAACACTCTGATACCGACAATTCAATGTTTACACTTTTGGGACATTCTGAAGTTAGATTGATACCGACAATTCAATGTTTACACTTTTGGGACACTCTGAATTTAGATTGATACCGACAATTCAATGTTTACACTTCTGGAACACTCTGAATTTAGATTGATACCGACAATTCAATGTTTATTCTTCTGGGGCACTCTGAATGTAGATTGATACCGACAATTCAATGTTTATTCTTTTGGAACAGTCTCAGTTTAGATTAATACCGACAATTCAATGTTGTTTCCTTTAGAACGCTCTGAATTTAAATTAATACCGACAATTCAATGTTTACACTTCTGGAACACTCTGAATTTAGATTGATACCGACAATTCAATGTTTATTCTTCTGGAACACTCTCAATTTAGATTGATACCGACAATTCAATGTTTATTCTTCTGGAACACTCTGAATTTAGATTGATACAGACAATTCAATGTTTATTCTTCTGGAACACTCTGAATTTAGATTGATACCGACAATTCAATGTTTATTCTTTTGGGACACTCTGAATGTAGATTGATACCGACAATTCAATGTTTACACTTTTGGGACACACTGAATTTAGATTGATACCGACAATTCAATGTTTACACTTTTGGGACACTCTGAATTTAGATTGATACCGATAATTCAATGTTTACACTTTTGGGACACTCTGAATTTAGATTGATACCGACAATTCAGTGTTTATTCTTTTGGGACACTCTGAATTTAAATTAATACTGACAATTCAATGTTTATTCTTTTGGGACACTCTGAATGTAGATTGATACCGACAATTCAATGTTTATTCTTTTGGGACACTCTGAATTTAGATTAATACTGACGAGTATATTTTCCTCTATTGTTCGTATAAAATATTCCTTTCGAAACAGTATAGTTTCTTGGAACATAGAGTATCACTTGTATAACAAACTGGGGTTCTAAAGTTACTTTCCAATTAATATTCAAAAATTCAATAATTGAATTGAGGGAAGTTAGCTGCCACGTGAACGCATAGTAACTTTTCAGTGTATTAGCTAACCAATATATATTGAACATTTATTTGTCCAGAATATAAAATAAATGAAGTGTGAGTCAGCTAAAATCTACACATAAGATGACGTATGAGTGAACTAAAATCCACACGAGATATAGTAAAAGTGAGCTAAAATCTATACATGAGATGATATAAAATCGATATATTTGAACTTTCTTTTTTCCTTCACAAAGGGACTGGTTAATATTTCTAAAGTTTATCCCATTAAAATATTATTTACTGCTGAATGGTCATTATTGAATAAACTATTGCTGTCACTTCTACAACATAGAATTTAACTCGAAAATTGCATTAAAACTAGGATGATTGAGCATTATTTTTACCGCATTCATTTTTCTAGAACAAATGATCTCGTAATTTTTTAAAAAAGATGGATCAAGTTCCATGCAATATTCCGATATTGATATTGTTCTAAGTTTTGCATATGTTTCTACTTAACTTCATTGATTGATTGATTCATTGATTCATTGATTGATTCATTCATTCATTCATTCATTCATTCATTCGTAAGTAAGTAAGTAATGCTGATTAAATTGTCTGAAGGGGCAAAAGGGATGAGAACATAGATCAACAATTTAGACACACATCTCCTGAGCCAACAAGCAGTGAACAAGGATTACAAGGGAAGATTCGAAACACTCTGAGAAATCAGAATATAAAATCAAGAAAAAGATACAGCGATCGATTTCTCTAGTAGACAACAATCCTTGGGACGTGATCGTTAGACATACATGAGGATAAATATCAAATCAATTTCTTTTTTAACGGAAATCGAGAATGATGAAAATAAAACGAATATGTCTTAAAAACAACTACCACAATTTGCCCACTGATTACATGATAAATGGAACAACAATCGTCTCATCATGGTATTAGTTATTTTTATATATCTTAGCATTTTCTGCAGATGTGTATAGCGTAATTTTTCTGAAATGTTTATAACAATCCTTTTGCATCCAACAAACGTTCATAAAAAATATTTGCAGCCGACGAAAACATTTCTCAGAACTTTGAAAATGGGAATGAACTGTTACCAGGAGCATGTGTTGCCGTATTGTTTATCCTTAATAGTCTGGAAAGTTCAAAGCAATTTTTCACTCTCTTAATGAGGTTCTTATAGCATTGTGAATTGCATTTCAAAGAATAAACGTATGACTCAGCATTTTATAGATTTTGTGAATATCAAGCACAATATTAATTCCATGTAATTAACGCTTTAGATTCATTACTTGATATTACCCAGGACTATAATAACAACAACAACAACAACAACAACAACACTAATAATAATAATAATAATAATAATAATAATAATAATAATGGTAACCATGTGACGACTGTGCGGGCATTTGTCTGGCTGATACTATCCGATCTACGGTTATGTACATCTTACGACAGATTGAAATGAAATACCAACTAGAGACAATAAACCAATATGCCACGAAATCCACTGAAATAAACTTCTGAACACTTGCAGTGGTAAGCAAGTATATCATAATACCATGCAAAAATTTACATGGATTGGGACACACACATGTATTTCTGAATTGGTTTCTAATGTGAAGTAAAATGAACTTGTCACTTATGTCAGGTCAGTGAACATATTATAGACGAGGCCCCTGTCTAAGAATGGTGTCCTATTCAAGTTTTCTTTTCTTGGATTAATAGGGAAATTCGAGGTCACATTCTATAATCATTGGCGATAAGGCTGACATGCAAATTTCAGCCATAAAATATTGATGTCATAAAATATTACTGTCAGATTCGTGTCTGCAAGATGCAGTCAGGAGATCGTGGATGAAAAGGTTTATTCATTTCCTAAATTAAGTCAGATATACATCGGGTAAACAGCGCTCTGACAGTAGCTCTGTATGAGTCACATTCCATCCAATCATGATAACAAGCTTGTATGATCAAAACATACTTTTGTGACCTGTGAACCAGAGAACAAGGTCACTGACTGAAATTGGAGCTTGATAATTTTAACCAAATGGTCCGGATAAATGTAGTCCAGATAAATGAAAATAGGATACGCATTTTAACAGAGACCTTTATAACATTTGTCAAGATAGGAAATATATGGAGAAGTGGAAACAAAATGAAAAAGAGAGACATCCAGAGCTGAAATTCAAACTTTCCAAGACTGACAAATACAAAAAAAAAATGTGTATTAGTGCGGTATGTTGCACCCTTAATTTTACTGAACACTGTGTTAGCGATGCATATTTTTGTAATAATCTTGACACAAAAACATATTATCGCAGTCGTGATTATAGCATCACATCGATTCCTTATATAAAAAAAAAAAAAAAAAAAATTTGTTCTTAAGTCTTCATAATACTTCATGAACAAAAATTAGTTTCCACATTAACAGAGCATACAATAAACGGTTTATAATGTTTGCATTACTTACCTAAATTTCGTACAGTTATTGAAATTATGGTTTGGAAAACACTTTGATCTCAACTTTAAAAATTGGATTATTGTTACATAACTGCCTTAGTTACTTT
>JAECUM010074305.1:0-22044 GCA_016617855.1 Megalonaias nervosa | reverse complement strand
AAAAGATAGTTGGAGGCCCTTGGGTATCAGTTTTGATCCTTGGCGTTCAGTATGCCCTACCTGGATTATTTTAGTATGCCACAGTTGGGTCAGTTCAGCATGCCGCACATGAGTCGTCAGCCATAGATTAGAGAACACCAGATGACAAACCTACAGGAGTGGTCAGTCATAGTTTTTCTGAATTGTTCAGATTTGTGAATTTGTTTCATTTCTTCTATCTTCTTCAAATTAATTAGCCAAATTACCCAAATTATAACATGTTAGGAGAACATTCATTACTTTGTAAATCCAACCCTCACAGGCACAAAATGAACATTATCCATATCATTGGGCTTGTTTTGGCACTAAAACTGCTTGAACATATCTGCTTACTGAGACGGAAGTCAGACAAGAGTGTCCTTCCCTTGGACACAGGGATTAGTGCCAGATCTCTTCATTAACTGCAGTTTCCACTTGGCATTGGTTCAGGGTTTAACAAATACTGTGGCTTCATTTATTTTCTTGGGTTTAAACTTCCATAACTTTTAAAGAGACATATTCATGGGTACTTAAATGTGTGGATTTGCATCTTTTTAGGTATTTAATTTTGGGATTAAACTCAACAAAAATCCATATTAAAGGTTATGAAAGAACAAAAATGTATTCTACTTAATGGGGTTGCATGTATCATCATTACTATCACCAGTATTTGCTCAAATCCAATACCTGTTAAGACCAATTACTTGCACTGTTCTTTCATCCTAATACTCAACATCAATAAGGGCCAGACAAAGCCAAGAACACTAAGCTAATCAGTTATTAAAAGCACACATGTATGATCTCTTACAGAAAACACTCTGTAAATTTGCACTGTCAGAACTTTCAGATGACCACGGAGTTAACCGAGTGGCTTAATGATGGTAAAATTCAACTTAGATCCCTATTGTATTCGAAGACAAAAAAGTGTCATCTAAAAGCAGCCACTTCAGTGTTAAAACAACACTACCTCCAGTATGAGGACAAATCCAGTACCTGTCAAGACAGATTACTTAACCCCGTTCTTGGGTCCAAGTATTCAACATCAAAGGGACAGCCAACAATACTAAATGGATCAGTCATTAAAGCATGTGTATGATCTCATACTTGCAACACACTCAGTCCTTGGGGTTAACCAAGTGGCTTAAAAGGGGCAGAATTTAACTTGGATTCCTGTTGGATAATGGTATCATTCTGCATGGGAACCACATACATGACCAACTGCCCCATTGCTCAGTGACATTATCAGGAAATGTTAAAACCCATCAAATTGGGAAGATGTTAACTAAATTCAGAGTCAGTGGAATTACTTCATTGTTTAAGCCTGCCTCGTATACAAATCAAATTCAACCACTAGACATTGCAATAAATAAAAACTACACAGAAGAATTCAAATCACACTTCCACAACTGTATCCTAAGGGTTAATGGACCATAAAACAACCTCAACCAAGTTGATTTTATGCAGAATGAATAATTGCAACTCGCACAAAAATGTGTGAAAGATTGGACCAAATTATCAGTCGTTTTGAGTGTTAAACTTGTTCAATTCAACAACTTCAGGATTATTTTCCTTAATTGATACAGTATTAATTCGGCGGTTTTGTCAGAAAATCAGGGAAGCATGAGGTTTATTAGTCTCTATAATTAATGTATATGCAAAATATTTCATTAGTAATGCTTCCTCAAGTATTTTACTCTTGTTCTTTAGGATTCAGCATTCTTGACAAGTTTCATTTTAATGAAGAACAGATATTAAATCAAGATTTCCACATACTAGTTTCATATATTCGTTTGTTTTTTAGTAATGCAACCGTTTCAATACCTTTTACTTTTTCTCGTTTCACTCTGTCCCTGCTTGTCTTGACACATATTGATTTATGGCAGTGAGTCTAAATTACAGTTACCAGATACTGTATACTGCATCTGCATTGAAACAATTTGAAATGCTTTATAGTTATTTTTTATGGGTTAAAATAAAGCAGGTGCATGTAAAAGGTAATATTTTTTTCCTACCACATTATTGTAATGAAGTTGATTTTTCAGATACTTTTGTTGGTCTCTAGGAATGTTTCAGTAAGAAAATGGGTGGGGGTGTTTATCTTGTGTGGCTGATTTTTCATTTGGTCTTTAAATTCATGGTTTGGGGCAACAACAAATTCCATAAAAAAATTTTTTTTCTCATGAAAATTAGTAAAAACACAATACCTTTCATTTTGTGCTGTTTCACAAGTTTGAGAGCTAAATCTACACTCTTATTGAATTAGGCTCTGTCGGAATCATAGACTGTTAATTTGCACTTTAATTATCTATTTCATCACAAGATTGTTAATTGGTACCTTGGTAGTTATTTACTCCATTGGTCAATAGAGCTTTCGTTACTACTGAGAGAAGGACTTGTCCTTTTTTTACATTTTATTCCTTCTAAATGATCTTTAACAGACTTGCCAATAAGTCTTATGGCAATGACCTTTAAAATACCAACTTAAGGAATAAAAATATAAATTACCAGGAAAATTGAAGGTGTTCCAGAGATCCAAACCCGTAATATATTCTTTACTCTGAGGTTTGTTGTCTTCACACAGCATCATATCTCATTTTATTTGTAAACTTGCATCTCTTTTCTGCAATCAGCTGGTACAAATACAGCAGCAACTCCAGCTTCAGGCTCAACTGGCAGCAATGGCATCAGTGTCGGCAGATGTCAGCTCTCAAGATGAGACCGAGGATGATGTACCTCCACCCCCTTCCCCACCCAAACAGAAACCACTCAAACTTCCACCCAATTGGAAGACTGCTAAAGACTCGGAGGGGAAGGTGTACTATTATCACACTATTACAAGGCAGACACAGTGGGATCCTCCAGCCCTTGACCAGGGCGACCTTGATAGTATGGAGTTGGAGGCTCCTGTAGAAGAAGAAATCGTGGTCAAGGTAAGTCTGGGAATGATAAAACTCTTTCATTGGATCCTACAAAAGAATGAAGCACATATTCAAGGTATTTAACAGCAATGTAAAATCTGCATGATAACAAGAAAATATATGCATGTAGTGGACAGGTGCTTTGTGTCTTTCGAATAGTATTCAGTTCTTATTAAGATACTGGTGTAGCTCAAGTTTACCAGCTTATGATTTGGCACCCGTGATAGCTTTCGTTCTTGGGAAAATAGGGGACATAATATTTTTGTTTTCATCTATATGTAACACCATTTCTAAATTTTGAACAGAAAAAATTCATGGGAAGAAAGTGGAAAATACAGTCCTTGAAAAAAAAAAAAAATGTGGCAAAAGATCAGATTTAGTATAAATTGATTCTTACAGTGATGGGCCTGTCTAAGGTAGAAACCATTCCAAATTTGCAGAATTATTAAGAGTTATTAGTGAATTTCGCAAACAAATTTTAATACAAAATTCCAGAAAATCAAACTTATTAGGAATAAAGTTTTGAACAGACGTTTTCTCTGTTGACATAAGTACTTCTACTTAATATGATCAGCTAGTACATTGAATATAGCTTATGATTGCAAGAAAAACAGAATGTAGATAACTAACAACAAGTAGATTAGGCTTTAATCGGTGAATAAATGTGCCAGAGAGGAAGAGAAAGTGATGATGCAGTGGAAAATTTATGGTTATAGTTTTTGTCAAAAAGATCAGGCTTTTAATGGGTGAATAAGCGTGCAGGGAGGAAGAGAAAGTGATGATGCAGTAGAAAATTTATGGTTATAGTTTTTGTCAAAAACATTGAAGGCTTCTTGAATCTGAGTAATGGATCAACAGTATTGCATGTTGAGGTAAAAATCGTGGGTTTCCCACAATTGTTGCACTACATTTCCCCGCAATCTGGACTCCTGGGTACACTTAATTGTCAGAAAGAAAGAAATACTGTACTAGTTTTTAGCTCCCAGTCATAGACCAGTAGAGCCTGTGGGATGGCCTATTTTCCGTTGATCTTCCATCATCTTACACAGGCTTGTAATAGCTAGCTACTCCTAAATTACTTGGAGGATCGACATAAAACTTTACACATGGTCTGGTAGGTCCAAAATGGAAATGGTGCAGTTTAAAATATCCAGCATCTTTAAAATCTTGATATGTCTACGTCCGATGAATGGAAAGTCACATCAATATTGGGTTTTCACAAGAAGACTTCTTAAGATGTTGATCCAAAATGAAATTGTGTTTTCACCGTTTTAATGATGTCTAGTTTGTTCAATCAGTGTGACCATAATGGCGGATAATTTGAAAACTTGATCTGTCATGAATATTAGAAATGGTTTCAGTAGTTTGTAGTAGTCTGCAGAGTGATGTTGTGGGCTTAACATCATAGGTCGTACATGGTGGCCTGTATATCGGGTGGAGAAGGAACCCGAGAAAATTCTGGAAAGAATTGCCGACCCAATGGAAGCTAATGGCAAGCTTTTTCACATACCCCAGTTGACTGAGCCTAGGCCTTGAACCAATGTGGATGGAGGTGAGATGTCAGTGATTTGTAAAGCCAAGTGCCATAGATCACTAAGGCCCCTCTAGAGAGTTATAATACAAAGCCACTGATGGTGGTTAGTGTAATGTATTTTCTGATATTGAAATATAATCAAAATGGTCTTCATTTTTGGAGAGAAAATTGCAGAAATGTACAGTTTGGCATTCAGTTAATGAATTATAATTTGAAAAGTTGTTTTGGGGATTAATGCAATTTCTCGGCACAAGATAGACTATGTATGGCTGCCAGGATGACTGGTGGAGGAAGAGCCCAGGACAACTCCCCATTAAGAACCAAAGACCCACAGGATGGCACTGGCAAGCTTTCTTGCATACCCAAACTAGCTGAGCATAAAACTTGAACCAGTGTGATACAGAGATGGGATGGCAGAGATCAGTCAAGGTGAGCACTTTAGACCACTCAGTGACCCAGGGGCCCAATTTGAAAAGAAATATAATTCAGAAAAAAAAATTAAATTTAGCATGAAGAGTATATGAAAGCAAGAAAACTCAAAAGTGCAGCTTGTACCATGTGAACCAGATACTCATACATTCTGAGTTACTCTAGCATCAGATAACATATTTATAACAATAATAACAGCATGCAAGGAAAAGATCACAGATTGTGAAATTGACAAATGTTATAGTGGCAAAACTGTCCAAGCAGAAAAGAATATCTCTTTGTTTTACTACTGCTTCTGTATTATATGCTTTTTCTTTTGTCCCTTTAAAATGTTGTGTCCCGGCAAATTTTGGATGACAGTGGACGTAATGTGTTGTGCTCTTGGTGTCCTAGGTGTAACACTGGATAAACTATTTATTCTCATCAGACCATAATTGTTACTGATGGTACAGGTGTGTATAGGCTCGTAGAAAGATGGAATAAGACTATTTAAATTTGTTATGTTTTAAGGAATGTTTTCTCCATTCAGGACAGTCTGCCTAGATGATGACAAATTTATGTTAGGATTCCTGTTTGGCATGCTGTTGGGTGGCAGCTGTGCATTCTGTATGTCAGTTTCATTAGCATCCAGTTGTCACAGACCTAGCAGGGAAACTGAATTCATGAAATATACTGTGGGTTTGCAGTATATATTTTTATATTCATTTTTTTTCTATACTGAATAAAGTGTCTCTGATATAACTTTATCCCGTTACAATGAGTGAATTTTGTTAGGTGAAGTTTTTGCTATTATAGCTCATTATAATATATCATAGTCTATCATGGACCGCTCCAGTGGCCTTGTGTTTAGAGTGTCCACCTTGGACTTACCAAAGACTTATAAAAATGGTACTGGCAGCTTCCTTGCTTGGTGCTCAGCATTAAGAGGTTAGTGTTAGCACTGGTTGGCCTGGTGTCTAGTTCATGTGACTGGGTGGGACATGATGCTACATGTCTGCGGCACGATACCCCAGTGCTAGACATCACTATAAACTGTCACACTGCAGACATTGTAGTGATTGTAGTGATATGATTGGAAAATTGTTAAAGCTATGTTAAAAATCCAAACCACACACATGCACACACACACAGAGCCTATTAAGATGTGGTTTTACCTGAAAAATACCCATTATTTTGTAGTCTTTCTTACAAAGTAACTCAATATATTTGACTCCCTTACAACACAGAGCACATTTATAGCTTCCATAAACAAATGTGAATTTTTTATTTTAGGCCAGCAAGAAGAAAACAACCACAGCTGCTGCAGACACGTCAAGTGAGATGTCGAAAAAGCTGAAAGAAGCATTTAGAAACAAGGTAAAAAGGGGAGTTATTAAAAGAATATTATTGAGTAGATTTTGAGTTCATCTGACCAGAAGTCCAAATTAGCCTTTGGACCATCTTGTCCATTGCTTATCTGTTGACCTTCACTATTTTAAATTTATCTCCAAAATTTGTGGACCATCTTTGACCAAACATGGCAGAGATCATCCTGGAATGGAGAATGGTTTTCAAGTTTGTAAAAAATTTGCCCTCAAATATGGTTGCCAGTTTACTAAAAATATATTTTCTTTTAAGGGCAGATCTGTTTGAACATACATGGTACCCAGGGGAGGAAAAAACTATCATTATAGTTCACGTGAATGCGATACATTTTGTAAATTGTATCTACTCCACATTAAAAGTGCCTTCTCTGGGTCCAACGTATATTTTAGTGGAACCCTGAATGATTTCTTCTCAAAATCTGCTTAACAGAATTACACCAAACATGACAGAAAGCATTGTTAACTTTAAGGCACATAGAATTACACAAAACATGACAGAAAACATTGTAACGTAAGGCTCTCAGAAAGAATTACATTAAACATGACAGAAAGCATTGTAACTTAAGGCCATCAGAATTACACCAAACATGACAAAGTATTGTAACTTAAGGCCATCAGAACTATACAAAATATGACACAGTATTGTAACTTAAGGCTCTCAGATTACACAAAACATGACAGAAAGCATTGTAACTTAAGGCTCTTAGAATTACACCAAACATGACAAAGTATTGTAACTTAAGGCCATCAGAATGACACAATACATGACAGAAAGCATTGTAACTTACGGGTTTCAGATTACACGAAACATGACAAAGTATTGTAACTTAAGGCCATCAGAATGACACAATATATGATAGAAAGCATTGTAACTTAAGACTCTCAGAAAGAATTACTTTAAACATGACAGCATTGTAACTTAAGGCCATCAGAATTACACAAAACATGACAAAGTATTGTAACTTAATGCTTTTAGATTACATGAACATGACAGAAAGCATTGTAACTTGAGACCATCAGAATTACACAAAACATGACAGAAAGTATTGTAACTTAAGGCCATTAGAATTACACTAGACATCACAGAAACTGCTACATAAAATATAAAAAACATTTAAAAATCTTCAGTTAAAAAAAATATGTTAAACAGAACTTTCCATTTTTGACAGAAGCATCCTGGCATAAAGGTCTTTTACTATTGGATAAATTATACAGAAATGTATCAAACATGGATAAAGATACAAAGATAGATAAACCTTGAAACAGTTGTTTTCAGTAGTGGTGGAGCTCATGATGAGATCATGATATCCTCCATCTGCCTATCCATCAGAATTCATGATAAAAAGGTGTCATTCCCAGGGATGTACAAAAATTTGCATTTGACCCATATATGAGACAGTTTTCGCACTGTGAAAATGCACGGTTCAGTTTTGTTAAGGCCTAAAGATCATAATGATGACATAGGTGTGTTTTACTTAGTCCTCAATCATATTACAGAAGTAGTTGATATAAACTCGGGTTAGCCCTAGTTGATTTCAACTCAGCATGTGGCTCAGTTGATATCAACTTGGGCCTACTTGATATCAACTCTGGTTACATCTTGATTGATATCAATTCTGTGTGGCTTTGTTGGTATTGACTCGAGTTATGCCTAGTTGATGGTTAGGCCAAGTTGATACTAACTCTGCTTAGGCCTAGTTGATATCAACTCAGATTGGGCTTAGTTGAATTTTGTTTTTATCCAGAATATGTATACTCTGTTTTATAGGGAAGATACAATAGAAGTTTAATGCACACAATTCCTTTCTTTCAGATGTCTTCTTTTATTGTACTGTGCCTGAATCCATTCCGTAAACCTGACTGCAAACTTGGCCGTATCACCAACACAGAAGACTTCAAACATCTAGCCAGAAAAGTAAGTAGTTGAAGAAAAACCACATTAAAGGTCACTGGCCACATATATTGCACAAATGTGTGATATTATTATAGTCATAAGAAAACACATTTGTTATGTATCACACCATAAAAATGTTTAATTAGACTTAAAAATCTGCTTTTTTAAGTGAAAAAATTATTCAGCAGTCTCCATAAACAATTGGTAGTTTCTGCGTGCCAAAAACGGATATGACATACATTTATCCGGTCTATTCAACCTAGCCATTCAAGTGTTTAATTTCCACATGTAAATGTCTAAGAGTGATATATCTTATGATCATGCTTTCGTACAGCAATTACCATGCACTGTGTTGCATATGGATGTAACCAAAAAGAGTGATGATGGGACAAAAGGGTTATTTATTTTTCCGAAAGACTCTTTTTACCACAAAAAATGTGGATTGAAGCTGTGGGATCAAATAGGGTGAGGGATGGGCAAGTCCTGAATCCCATTGAAAGCTCCATGGTGCATATGAGAAGAGGGATAGAAAGAGCATAAGTAAAATATATCAGATAAAGGATTACAGTACAGTAATGTTACTGCAGATGTAAAATATTAAAGTTTAAAATAATCATAATACTTTTTGAACATGCATAGTGTAGACTTTGATCAAACTCTTTATTTAGCATTATTATAACCAATATGAGCTCAAAAGGATTTTGAAAAAGAAATATGAGGTATTACTTTCGGACTTTTATCATTTATAGGTGTACAAGTCTGTAGATCAATCATATATATTGGGACACGATAAAATAATTTTTTTTCTTCCTGTCCCAGAACTTGTGCTGAAATTTTTTTTCATCAAGGTATATGTCCCAAGACTTAAGAAAAGAAATAATTTTGTGTTGAATTTGTGCCCCGCTTCCCCTTCACCCCCCCAAAAAACACCTATTTGAAAATGAAAGAAACTAATCTTGGCATTGTTATCATTTATCCCTTCTTTTTTCCTCATGTGAAATTTATTAAAGAAAAAATTACATCCATGCTGCTTACTGTAGCATGTATTGCTTATGTTAAATAACAAAATCGCAAATGAGATGGGAATATTACCCGATTGTTTGAAGGCACCTGCCATTCACGTATGATACATTATAAGGTGCAAAATGACCAAGATTGTATTGGATCCAGGTTAACTATGCGGTGGTATCTCTCAAATAAAAATCATTATTTGAAAATATATTCACGGTGAGTACAAATGATAATCTATTCACTAGCATGGGTTACAGAAGTATTATTAAAGCAAGTTAATTGCTGTGTATACTATTTACCCTATGACCATCAATGCCCGTTTGTATCAGTTATGATTACATATGGTAAACAAATAGAAGCCCGGGTGATGAATAAACACAACTGGCAGCGAGCAATAAACTCATTGCTTAAACTTACCGACAGGATATCAGATAATTACAAAGCAAGCCAACCCCAGAAACTGACCTTTGGATTCTTTTAAGTATGCCGATTTTTTTTTTATGAAGTTGGCTGACATAACAAAGTCAACTTTGGTTCCTTTAGATTCTTTTGAGTGTACCAGTTTTCGTTTTTTACCGAGTCGACCAACATAGGGAATCCAGCACTGATACCTTTTTACCTGTATTAACAGGAATTTTGAAAATAAACTGAAACAATGGAACAGTTTTGAAAGCAGCACAATCTAGTGCATCGTGCATACACATCGATATAAGGCTGAACAGTAAATTAGTTCTCAATAGTTTAATCTAAATATTCACAATCCATACTTTATAGTGTTTTAGTTTGCAACAGCAAGAAGCATGTACTTCATCTTGTGGGGATAAATGTAAGTCATTTCTGGTTGGCATTCTCTGTTGGTGGGAAATCGTAGTTAAGGGGAAGTAACAGTGTTGTATACTTCTATTTCGAGTAATTAAATTATTAT
This sequence comes from Megalonaias nervosa, assembly GCA_016617855.1. Classification (NCBI taxonomy): domain Eukaryota; kingdom Metazoa; phylum Mollusca; class Bivalvia; order Unionida; family Unionidae; genus Megalonaias; species Megalonaias nervosa. The sequence goes on along the minus strand of JAECUM010074305.1, from coordinate 11,951 downwards.
TTCTTCTTTACACTTGATTATTTTTTTATTCTTTCTGTGTGAGTATAACTACTTTTAATAATGTAATGCAAATCTGATGTAAAAAAGAAAAATGTTGGAGTATGGCCGGTGACCTTTTCACCATTTTTATTATAATGTACAGTCCATACATGTTAATGGAAGAGTCTGTCATTGTTTCCATGCCAAGGTAGAGCAAGATATAAATGGTGCCAGCCTTGTATCTAATATGGCCAAAAGTTGTTTCAACTCCTCTTCAATAGAAAGTCATATTGACATGGAGTATTCACTGAAAGACCTCTTGTGATGTCTAGTTGTTTCTAAATTGAAATGTTGCTAATCCGATGTCCAGTATAACCACCCTGGCAGCCATATTGCAAATCTTGTAAATCCTGAGTGGAAAGTCATATCAACATGGGGTTTCAAACGGAAGATTTGTGGCGTCTAGTTGGTTCTAAATGAAAATAGTGCTGCTTGGAGATATGGCTGACACAGTAACCATCTTGAAAATCTCGCCATATGTCTTCTCATTGGAAAGTAATTTTGTTGTGTGGTTTCTATCAGAAGACTCCATATGATATCTAGTTGGTTCTAAATTTAAATAGTGCCAATCTGACCTTCAGTAAATGGCCACCATAATGGGTTATTGCTACTACTCCAAGATGTACTGTCATATTGATAGGGTTTTCACCGAACTTCTAATTCTAATGTTCAGTTGGTCTTAAATGAAAATGGTGCTGATATAACGTCCATAATGGCCACGGTTGCAGCCATATTGAAAATCTTGTCATTGCTGCTCCTCAGTGGTTGGTTGTATTCACATAAGATTTTAATGGTGTCGGGCTGGCCCTAATTGAAAATAGTGCCAATCTTAATCCAATATTCCTGCCGCAGTGATCAGTTTAAAAATTTGTTGCTAAAAATAATTACATGATTCAACATGGACGAGTTGAAAAGAACACAGGACTTTCATTGTGATTATAATAATGTAAAAGCAATTTTGTTTGTCTGCCATTTTGTTGGATTGTATTATGCCCACGTCCTTCCATCTGTCCATTAACTTTTCCTGTTCTATAAAATAACTTGAACAAACTTGCAAGATAGCTTGCACTTGGGTAAGGATGAACCCTATAAACATGTCAAAGGTCAAGGTCACTGAATGAAAGAAGAAAAATGGTTCACAGCGAATAATTTAAGTCCTTTACCATCAACAGGTACAAAACGTGTGACTGAGTGCTTGACTTTACAGATCCCTGCGTCTCTGTGGGTTTGAGTCTCATGCTCTTCCAATGTGGTTATGTGAGAAAGCATGCCAGTAGCTTCCTGTAGGTTGTTAGATTTTACCAGGCTTTCCTGGGTTCTTCATCCACCAGTTACACTGGCTGCCATGTAAACCCTATCCTATCTTGAGCCGAGTAATGGTATCAAACCCTAAATCTCGAAACAAAGCTGACAAAAATAAATTTTTGTTGCTGCATTCATTGGTGGGGGGAGCAGAGTGGTCTAAAGTGCTCACCGTTAGAGATCACTGCCATCTCACCTCTGTCTGCGTGGGTTCGAGTCTCGGGCTTGGCCAGTGTGGGTATGTGAGAAAGCTTGCCGGTAGCTTCTCGTGGGTTGGTGGTTCTTTCCGGGGTTTTCCCAGGTTCATCCTCCACCATTAATACTGGCTGCCATGTATAGCCTATCTTTTGCTGAAAGATGGCGTTAAACCCTATAACAACAACAACATCATTCATTTGGGTATCTCTGTTGTGCAATATTGTATAAAATGCACACTCCAAATTCTGATGTTGTTAGTTGTTGTTTTAAAGGAACTTGCTGCATATTACTGGCTAAAGAAATGGGAGATCATTTTTCAAGGACGCAATTTGCAATCATCATATACCTCAGTCTGCCTTTGCATATTGTAAATAAATATGGTAATTATTTATGGATTTTCGTTTAATTTTTATTTACAGTTGACACATCATGTCATGGCCAAAGAGCTGAAGCACTGCCGCCACGTTGAGGATCTAGAGGTTAATGAAAATGTCAAGGCCAAAGCAAAAGATTATGTTAAGAAATACATGGTGAAATTCGGATCGGTCTACAAAAAATCCTCATCATCTCCAACAGATGAGTGAGCAAGAATCCATGCATGTGAAGTTGAAGTAGTCCCACATTTTCACACAACCCTTCATTTAATGTGTGTATGGTTATGGAACTCAGTTGAATCAGTTAAATTCAGCACAATCACTTGTGTAATTCATTTTTTAGCCAATGAGAGCTGATTTTAATAAGGTTTCACATGAATTACCAGTGTTTTGTGTGCAGCATACCCCACTATTATACAGTCCTGTTTGTGACATACCATGTAACAGACCCCATTAAAAGATGATCATGCTTACAACAGGAATGCAGGACTCGACTTAAACATGTCGTAATGAGAGATCTCTGAACCATCAGTATTCTGGACATTAATTGATAGCTGTCAATCATTGTATTTTAACCGTCGTTAAATTTTCATGACTTGTTTACATGGTATATTTGGGAAATACAAGTTTGTGGGGGCGAATTGACATACCGGATTTAATTTGTATTGCATTAATGTGTTTGAAAAATGAAATATTTTCCAAAAATTCAGTTTCAGAGCTGAATTGGTGAAAATATATGTTCTTTTGAATTTTTTTATTTACAGTGCACCCTTGCATGGAAGATAACCAGTGGTTAGGGAGATAATAAATTTCTAGTGGCAGAGATAGTTTAGCAATGGAGTTAATGACATAGAAATGTGTGATTCATGTTAATTGTGTATTTGTGAATGATTTATTATTGTAGGCTGATAAAATTTCAAAGCTTTGAAGTATTCAAATATAGTTTTTATTATAGTTTATTGGAATCAAATTCCATTAACTTAGTTTTAAGAATAAACTAGTCATGAAAAACATAATTGTACTCTACAGTTGGAGGATTTTAGATTGTTGGGACTCGGGCTCTGATAGTTTTGAAAAGACTCGGGGGGGGTTGGGGAATAATTATGCAAACAGGAAATTATCACTTCGAAGTAATCATATGATAAAAGAAATTATTGCATATGTATTAATAATGTGATAATTGATTACATCGGTAATAATCATGGGATAGAAAGAAACCTGGGTACGAATCATTGCATAAGAAAATCATACCTTTACAGGTGTCCTGACTACTCAAAAGCCCTGCCTGTCTAAATCATGGTCCAGATAATTTAATTCACTTTTATCACACTTATGACATGGCCAATTCTTCAGTTTTATCAGATCACCAAGGACTTCGTTGTCATAATCATTTGTTATAGCCATTTTATTTGTCATTGTCAGTGTTGTCATCATAATCAGATTTTTTTCAAGGCAGTCTTGTTTTTGAGCTAGACATAGTGATCAGTGTGACATCCATATGTGTGTCCGTCCGTTCGTTCTTTTGTACACCTGTCCACATTATTGATTAAGCTCATTGTTGAAGTTTGTTTTAGATTAAACTTGATGTTAATTTCTTTTAGTTTCTAACTATCTAAATGGCAGGAGAAAAAAAATTGGGGTCTGTTCTTGTTAACACCAGTAGCAGGCAGAAATTCATCCATTTGCACTTGTCACCATCATCTTCATGTATTTTCTTTTTGTTCTTTCATGTTAGTATTGGTTGTATTTTTTTTAATTAATTTTTTAGTTTGGAACATTAGAACTTTAAATACATAGTCAAACTATGTTGTCTTGTGTCTGCAAAATCATTTGATTAATTAATTAATTAATCCTTTCTAATTCTTTCTCACTGTTTAATACATTTAGTATGGCATTGGTGCATGTAGAAATATTTACCATGAGCAGGTCAGTTGAATGACAAGATGACGTGTACTGTTTTAATGTAATGTGCCTCATTCATTCACTTTGTCTGTTCATATATATTTTGTAGTTGTACATACAAAGACAAAATAGTCCATTCATATTTAAATTTGTAATAAAGTTATGGAAAATAATTAAAACATGTACCTTCAGCAATCTTAACCCATGCATAATTGTAAGATTTTGGTTTCAGTTATATCTGTACAAATACCAAAGACTTGTGGGTAAAAACGATTGGTGTCATTTTCCTTTTAACAGCCAGTTGTTCATTAGTTGTTTCTAAATTTACAGTAGAGACTGAGCAGTTGTAGATCTTGGCTCAGGAAAAATAAATTAGAAAAAAAGTTAAGTTGTTTTATTATAGTGTCATTTTTGCAGTTTTAGCCTACTTTACATTGCAATGTTCCATCAGAATGATAAAATGATGCTCAGGTTATAAACATGTAATTCAGGTCATTTTGTCATACTCTATATTACACATAATGTTCAGATGACTCATGTAGGAAGAATTAATTTGTCATCCATCCATTAAATATGTAAAAATGTAAATGGTGTATATATTGTAATATATAGAAATTTTTGTAAGTTTTAAGGAACTTGTTGATGAAATAAATGTTTAACAGATTCAATGACAGTCTTCTTCATTGATTTCATGTATCTTGATCCTTGAAATTGTGTCATCTTTGCATTTCTGTTTCTGTATCTCTTTTGCTCAATAATGAATAGTTGTCTTCCCTAAAGAATGGGAGAGCATGGTTTTGTGCTGTCTGTCTGTCAATTAGTTACACTTTCATTTAAAAGTAGCTAAAAAAAACTGTTGAGCCAAACCAAATCTTTTATTTTGATGCCTTCAGTGGGTCCAGAGACCTGCTTCATTTATAAAATTTCCTAAATTTAAGTGAATATTCATTCTTGTTGGTGTCGTAGAAGATGTTGATTTTCAGTTCATGATACATATTGTAACAGCAAAATCTTTTTAATATTAATGAAATGGAAAGTTTACAGTTTTTGTTATCAGTAGGATTGGTAAAGTAGATTTTCTTTTCTGGTGATCCTTCTTTGGTAAAATTGCTTGTCATGTGTAGGAACTGTTGCGGCTTATCATGCAAGACTCATGACCAAAAGGGTGAGGGTTCCCGGATCAACTACCATGGTGCAAGAGTGATGTTTTATTTAATTTGTATGCTGAGCTCCAACAGGCAAAGATTTTCCATTCGTTTTTAACTTTTCCAAAATCTTCTCTTCCAGTTTTTTTCTTTCTTTTTTCCTGATTGCATTCTTGTGTCAGTATTTACTTGGTAACTAGACCACTTCAGTGGCCTAAGTGGTTAGAGCATCCACCTTGGATGTGGGAGGTCATGGGTTTGAGCCCTGGCCAGGTCGTACCAAAGACTTTAACAAATGGTACTAGCAACTGACTCGCTTGGCACTCAGCATTAAGAGGTTAGTGTTAGGACTGATGTCAGTATAGTGTGACTGGGTGGGACATGATGGTACATGTCTGCAGCATGATGCCCCAGTGCTAGATGTCACTATAAACTGCTACACTGCAGACATCTTAGTGATATGACTGAAAATTTTTAAAGCTACATTAAAAATCTAAATCACACGCACACATGTACATACTTGGGGGGACTATGAAATGAAATTTCTCATTATTGATTGCATTATTTCTCTACTCGTCAAATTAAATTTCTCATGATTGTGTTAGTACTCGTCAAATTAAATTTCTCATGATTGTTAGTACTCGTCAAATTAAATTTCTCATGATTGTGTTAGTACTCGTCAAATTAAATTTCTCATGATTGTGATAGTACTCATCAAATTAAATTTCTCATTGACATGATTCATTGCATTATTGCTCAACCCGTGTGATCAAATTTGTCATGATTGCATTATTGCACTACTTGCCAAACATCTCATGATTGCATTATCATGCTACTTGCATTTCTCATAATTGCATTATCACTACTTGTCAAACATCTCATGTTTGCATTATGGTGCTACTTGCATTTCTCATGATTATAATTGCATTATCATGTTACTTGCATTTCTCATGATTGTATTATCATGTTACTTATCAAACATCTCAAGATTACATTATCCAGTTACTTGCATTTCTCATGATTGCATTATCACACTACTTGTCAAACATCTCATGATTGCATTAGTACTCGTCAAATTAAATATCATACAATTGAATTGTAACTAATTAAATTTCTCGTGATTAATTGAATTACCACTACTCATCAAGTTAAATTTCTCCTGATTAATTGAATTGCCACTATTCATCAAATTAAATTTTTCATGATTTATTGCATTATCACTACTCATGAAAGTACATTTCTCATGATTGATTGCATTATCACTACTTATCAAATTAAATTTCTCATGATTAGTTGCATTACCACTACTCGTCAAATTAAATTTCTCATGATTTATTGCATTATCGCTGCTCATGAAAGTAACTTTCTCATGCTTAATTGCATTATTGCACTACTTGTCAAATTAAATTTCTCATGATTGATTGCATTATCACTACTCATTAAATTATCACTACTCAAAATAAATTTCTTATGATTAATTGCATTATCACTAAGACCGCTCTGGTGGCCTAGTGACCTGCAGGTCGCAGGTTTGAAAGCCAGCCGAGTCATACAAAAGACTTATAAAAATGGTACTGACAGCTGCTTCGCTAGGCACTCAGCATTAAGAAGTTAGTGTTAGAACTGGTTGGCCTTGTGTCAGGATAATGTGCCTGGGTGTGATATTATGCTACATGCCTGCGGCAAGCTGCCTCAGTGCTAGACATCACTATAAACTGCCACACTGCAGACATCATAGCGATATGACTAAAAAATGTTTAGTTACGTTAAAAATCCAAATCACACGCATTATCACTACTTGTCAAATTAAATTTCTCCTAAATGATTACACTTTCACTCTACTCATCAAATTAAGGATATGTCTTTTTTAAAGATATACAGAAATAGATGAAGGTCAGGAGAGAGAAGGAGCAGAAGAAGAAAAATGAAATGGGCCTAAATATAAAAATACAGGTCCGAATAACACAACGGCAGAAAAAGAAAGTAGTTCCAAAATTGATATCACTGTAGCGATATCATTTTTCTGTGATATATTTCAGTGTCTGAGTATGAAATGTGTAATAAAATTAAATATCAGTGTCTGAGTATGAAATATGTAATAAAATTAAATATCAGTCTCAGTATGAAATATGTAATAAAATCAAATATCAGTGTCTGAGTATGAAATATGTAATAAAATTAAATATCTTAAATACTACCTAACTTGCAAATGGCAGAGGTCACTTGTCTCATATTTTTCAAATTTGCTGTGCATGAACTTTCCTTGAAACCTTTTGCAACAAATCCTATCAAAGTTCACCAAACCCACTTATAGCCTAATGGATTATTAATCTTCTAGCTATTCCTGCAGTGTTTAATCCTGCATTCATTAAAACCATTTCACCAGCCATGCTAACCTCTACCCATTTAGGATTTGTACACATTATTTTGTATTGATAACATTTCCCCAAAGTCTACTCACTTTAACTAGATAATTCTTAATTTTTGGGATCTTTTGCAGTCAGAAATTACTAGAATTTTCTGTTTGCAATATAGGATACAAAGTTTGTATGTTCTCACCATGTGTAGAAAATTTACAGCATAGATGTTGGATTGGTAACAGATTATCAGACTTTTTGTTGAGGTTGGTCAGTGGTGTGCTTATTTGTAACATTTTCTTTGGTTGATTTTCAACATTGAAGTGTAATTATATGCAGGTCCACTAGTACTCATGCTTGTGCTCTTTAATTCATTATTTTGTCCAATAAGATACTGGCTAAATGAATGTGGAATAATTGACTTTTTGATTTCCTTAAAGTTTATATTACAGCATCTTCTTAAGAAGCATAATGTTTCAATCACTAATAAATTTAACTGCGTACACACACACACACACGCACACACGGGTATATAATAATCTTCATTAGCACTAATACCAGGTTTTGATGGATTGCCATATCAATGATTATTACCGGAAGGTCGTATAAACAAAGACTCCAACACAAGAGCTTATGGAATGGCCTGTTGTCTATTGTCCATTTGTCAGTTAGTACAAGTTTGTTATCTCCACCTTTACTAAACTGCTTGCTGGATTATCATGAAACTTTACACACACATGACCTTTGCTACTCACCTGCACACAGTTAAACTCAAATATCCAAGCACAGTTGAAATATGTTCAGTCTGTGGTTTCTTAGTATTTGATGAAACCGCACATTTCAACATTTTGACATAAATTTAACAAAAATACAAGAGCTGTCATTAAATATTCCTCTTAATACAATTCCAGTTAATCAAGACAAAAAAATCAAAATGCTTACTCAAGGTTTTTCTTAGAGTGGGAGGTGAGTCTCTGCAATAGGTCAGTTGATTGTCATTAAAGACAGAGAAACCATCACAGATCACCTTTGATCCCTTTATTACTTATGACACCTAAACAAAGATTCCACATTTGACCATTCAAATTATAACAATAAGGTAATCAATTATCAGCTTGCTGTACATACATGTTAGCCGTTCTTTGATAATTTAATCTGTTTACTCAGACATTCATCATCACACAGAGTGTTAATCTGGTAGCCAGTAGCCTGATTCTGGATGACTTACCTGTGTTGATCGAATGCATACAAATACTGAGTTTTTTCTAATGTATTTAAATTTGTTAAAAATTATTTTAATATTTAAAGCAGTAGATTTCACCTTTACGATAGTACGAGGGATCGGCCTTTAAAAGCTAATTTTGCCTGGAAGAATCATGTGTTTGCTCACATAAACCCAAGGTATAGCTGGTTCTAAATAAAAAGAAATTCGTATTGCCATGGGGCTTTTACCAGACGACTTCTTAAGATGTCTGGTCGGTTCTAATTGAAAATTGTCTGATCTGACCTCCAATGGCTAAAGTTATGAAAGAATTCTTTATTGCTGTTTCCGTAGGAACTGTTTTTATTTCTAGGTCTGGGTTGTTAAACCTAAGCAAAACCTACAACCAGGAGGATCAGTGGATCCGAAGATACTTCTCATTCGAATTCTTTGAAACGTGATAAATGGGTTTATATCATTCAGATTTTTATGTGCAATAGACTATTCATACTAACTATGCCATTATCTTCAGAAAGAATTTATTATCAGGATATAATAAAATATAGTATAAGCAACATGGCATAAAGTTTGCGATATAGGTTACTATGCTTAGGTTCATTCAATATGCAACATTAACCTGCTTAGTGAAATTGTCAACTCTTAAGTTACTTAAGCCAGATGACCATTTTCATGCCCACTTGGGCCCTTTGTTCTTGAATTGCCGTGAAATTTGGTAGATATCATGGTCATCACCTGAAGATGCGCATATAAACAAATCACTTTGCTCATGCAACTTTTATACACTCACCGTAACGATATATTATGATGATGTCTATTTTTCACTTGCCGATTTCGATTCTGTACAATAACTGTCCACTATCTACAGTACCAAACTTCGTGCATGTACCTCGGGTAAAGAAGAACCCTATCAATTTCGGGGTGAAAAGTTTAATGGTCAAGGTCTTTGTGACCACCAAAGGAAAAAAAAAAAAATGGTCTCTGCACAGTAACTTGATTCTCCACTATATACAGTTATCTAACTTTAAGGATGGCTTGCACTTGGGGTGAGAAAGAACCCTATTGATTTTGAGACCAAAACGTTCAAGGTCAAGTTCACTGACTGAAAGAAGAAGCGTGGCTTTCGCACAATACGAGTTGTGCCATATCTCCAACCTGGGCCCAAGTTTGTGGATGGCTTGGGTAAGGACGAACTCTATACATTTTTTTAATCAAAATGTTAAAAATGAAGGTTACTGTGATTGAAAGAATAAAAAATGATTTCCACACAGAAATTTATGTTCTCTACCCTCAGCAGTTACCAACATTTGTGGATGGTTTCACTTGGGACAAGGAAAAACACTTTAAATTTAAGTCTAGGGACTCAAAGAACCCCATCCAGTTTGAGTTCAAATGTCAAGATGTTTGTGAACTTAAGGAGAGAAATAGTTTGAGTAGCTCAAGTTCTCCACCATGTACATTTACCAAAAGTGTGGATGGCTTACATTTTTCGAGTAAGAAAGAACACAATATGTTTTGGAACCAAATTAAGTCTGTTGTTTTAGAGGCATGACGAATACAAATTACAAAGAGTCTTTTAAATTATAAAATTATTGAGAAGTGCATCTCATGTTATTATACTTTTCCAAACAGCGCGATGACGTTGTGATGTCATTTTTTTTTTTAGCAATAACAGCCGTATACGGACACAATGAGACAATGATGAAAGTTTTTTTTATGTCATGGCTCACGTGAAGAGAAAAAAAAATATTTCAAACATGTAAGGGCGACTTTTTTTGTACCTTTAACAGAAAATATCGATGATATTACCTGCAAAGTTCAGTGCTATTTTCCTTACAAAGATCAGAATATTTACAAACAACAATTTCCTCCTCCTTCTCACCATCATGTTCATAAAAATAAAACAACAGCTGTAACGACACATAAAATATTAACCTCTTCCGCAAACAAATAAACAGACCCCCCCCCAAAAAAAAGAAAATAAAAACAATAATTGAAAGAAATGATCACCTTTCACCTCTCCTCTCATTGTCATCTTTATCTACGGCGCTCTTGTCATCCTTGTCACTAGCAGATGATACAAATTTGAGAGTTTTACTATAAATCTTGTCAGGCATAAACATACTTAAATGCTCCAGAGATTTAAATACCACGCGTCAATGACACATAGAAAATGAAATGATGATGAATCGTATGATAGGAAAATAATTATACAGATATGGTCTTTAATAAACATATTACAAATAAACAACATCCATGAATATAACGAAATAAACGTAAATATCTTTTAGTAATAAGATAAGGACGCCGATATTGTGACAAAGTTCATGGTATTGTACGCACGGTACTGCAACCTCTAGATTGGTTCCTTTCTATGCTGACAAGAAATGTTTATGGTATAGTTTTACACAGGCCGATAGCCAGCCTATACCAAATTCAAGCACCTTTCTTGGAGTATATATACATTTCATACACGGTTTCTCGAACATTTGGTGATTGGACTGATTCAAGTGAACAAGAATAATCCTCTCATTTAGAAATCCAAACCACCTTCACCAGAGAATCCCCAAATGAATATCCATTCCATCAACTTCCCTGCAGGATTTTAATTTAGTGCTCATCATCTCGTCGATACGATTTCAGCTAATCTCAGTTAATCTCACTGTTGAAAGCTTGCCTTATACTAAGAACATTTTCCTAAAATAATGTTCTTCCCAAATTAATTAAATTCTACTTGCAAATTTCTGAGAATAAAAAGCCGTTAAAATTGGTTGAGATGAATATTGTCTACAATTCGGTTTCAGTACCAGCAGTCTTCATGAAGACCTTTCAGTTATATTATTTACAAAAGAAGAGGTCACGATAACTACTTAATTTGTCTGACTTTATTTTGAGATGGCTCTTGGAATTTGGAACAAATAATTATTATATTCTTTTTGGTTCTGAGACATAATATTTTCACAAGGCTCCCGGCTGTTAAATTAATTATTACATTCTCTCCAGTTTTGATAAGAAATATTTTTATTATGTATTGTTTTCGTCTTGAAATATTTTCTCAACCTTGAATGTCATCTTGTCGTATCGAGATAAACCCTCCTCGTAAACTATCTCCTCAATATTTTCTTCATTTAATACTTTAAATTTATATACGGTAGGGTCGCACAATATTACATACCTCATTGTAAATATTTCTTCTCTGAAATTAGGAAGATGGTATTTGTCGTAAATATTATTATATTTCGAGTTGCTAACTTCTCGCAAATTTTTAATTTGTAGGCCTTCCAATGATATCAGTTGTTGGATACCCAAATATATCAATCCATATTTTTAAGGTCATTGTCATTAATTGGTAAGATATCCATCGATCTGTCATTTGTATTACTGCATTCCTCAATAAGACTTGGCAATATATCTA
>JAECUM010074297.1:0-11817 GCA_016617855.1 Megalonaias nervosa | reverse complement strand
TATATATATATATATATATATATATATATATATATATATATATATATATATATATAATCAATTAACTATGCAGATAATAAGACGCAGAACGGATACACCCAAATACATTGATTAATGGACTAATTTGAAGTTATAAACGCCTAGTGAGAGATGAACCACAACCTCAGACGATATAGCTGGAGAGGCAGTTTTAAAAACAAACTAGAATAGATTACTTTCTTATATCAACTGACCTTCAGAGATATCTGACACACTGTAATGCTAGCATCCGCAACAGATCTGATCTCCTCCTGTTTCGATCACCTTTAAATGTAGTGTGCAAATAAGAGGGTGAATAATATGGAAATTTAATACTAGTCTTTTAAATGACACTCTAATGGTAGACTATTTATCAACATAAAATGAAGATTATTAATAACAATAATGATGCAAGAAATTTAAATATAAACGATCAATTGTTGTGGGAAAAATTAACTCATACTACTCTTCTAAAAAGAGTTACATGAATCAGAGAGAGAGAGAGAGAGAGAGAGAGAGAGAGAGAGAGAGAGAGAGAGAGAAGTCTAAATTAAAATGCTTGTATACGTTTGAAGACAATGTCATTGAGGTTGGCATATTAGAAGTAAATCTGAAAATATTTCGAGAAGAAAAATTTAAAAGTCTGATCTTAAAAAGAAACGTAAGATTGATAGTGGAGGGGGAGAAGCTCTAAATTCTTTAATTACCTTACGATAAGGCATTACTTTGGACAATTGATTCAGAAGCTTATCTTTGACAATTTACCTGAATTAACAGATCTGAATAACATTTTAATTGAACAGAAAAAAAAACATTAAAAATAACATTTATTCCGCTAGACATCCTTCAGGTCAATAACACTCCCATGAATACCTTGATGGACTCTGCAAATCTGTTTGTTTGCAATGAGAAAGAAGTATTTGATGGTCTTCTATTACTGCAAGAACATTGCTACTGGTAACCATGAAATAAGGCAAGTCATATGGCTATGATGGTTTTACTGCCATGCTCTATTTAGTTTGTGGACTGACCTAGGGCCTTTTGTTGGTTAAAGCCATCTATTATTCAAACGACACTAATAGTTTATCAGTCACACAAGAGCAAGGTGTATTCCTAAAGAATGAACAATTCGGGGGACCACTCTTGAATGTTGATCTAAAACTTGTATCATCATCCATTTCTTACACAATAAAGAAGGCTTTAGCACAGATAATAAGCAGAAAACAATCATGTCTGTTCGATGATTCGATCTCTCGATGACTGAAGTCGCCTTATTTTTTATTTAATTTAACAAGAAAAGAGGAAACTGACATCCCATCATTTTTAGTTCTTTATTTCGGAAAAGCTTTTGATTCATTAGAATGGTCTTTTATAGAAATGTCTTTAGATGTGTTCTGTTATGGTCCATCTGTACTGAAATGGTTTCAAATCTTTTATGATGATATAACAAGCTGTGTGCTAAATAATGTACACTACTCCCAGTATATCCCTATACAGCCTGGGGTCAGACCCCAATCCCCAGTATATAGTATAGTATAGTATAGTAGGTGGTTTTAAATGAAAGTAGCTGAATCATGTTATGTACTATTTGCAATGAAATTCAAGATAATCTACTTCATTTAATTTTTGGATGTTATTATCTGAAAACTGTATTGATTAATTGTAGGTCAGTTCTTAAAATGAAAAGTCATACTGAGTTAGAAAAACAGAAGATACTACACTATTTGGAAATATAAATGCGCCAGAATTGGGGACATTAATGTATTCTATTTGCTTAATTCTGATAAAAGAGTATTTCTATACCGGGCACTTGTAGAACTAAAACTTGTATTATAAGTGTTGAGGCTTGAATAGACAAATCGAACTTTGTAAACATCTGGAATTTTACTATACATACTCGGCAAGTGCAGAAAAAAAGGTGACGGCGGGAAAAGATTACGGCAGCACTGACAGATATTCAGTAATGAGTTAGGTAACAAACAATATGTGTGTATGAAGGTTTGTATGTGTGTAATGCATGTATAGATTTACATATGTTGACATTATAATATAAATGAAAATTGATAATATTTTATGCATATATGAATATAACCAAATTTATAAACGGAAATAATTAATTTCGCCTTGTAGCCATCGTCCTATATACTACTGTCTACAATCACACCGTGAGATAGTTACTGTCTTTGAATCTAGTTGCTGCTGATCTAACAGAGAAACAAGAGTGTTACAAGCCATGATAATTGCGAAAATTTGTATCTTCGAGTGTTTAGTATATGATGTTAAATAAAGGTGTCTTTTCAATATATTCATTGTCCAACGCACATTCTTATCACATACAAATTTAATCTTACATGGCTGATCTGGCGTGCGATTCAGATCATCAGTCTGTGATTCAATATCGCACGCATAAATGTCCATATCACACACCTAAAAAGTCCATATCTCACACCTAAAATGCCCGTATCACGCACGTAAATATCTACATCTCACACCAAATATGCCCATATCCCACACCTAAAATGTCCATATAGCATGCTTAAAATGTCCATATGACGCACCAAAAATATCCATATCGCAAACCTGCAATACCATATCACACACCTAAACGTCAATATCTCACCTAACATGTTCATATCGCACGTCTAAAGTATCCGTATCAAACACCCAAAATGTAGCAGCAGAAAGGGGTGGGCCGACCAAAAAAATGGGCTACCGACTTTGGGGGAGATATACCACAATCAGTGCTCCATAGTAGAATCTGAGTTTAAAGAAAGTTCTATTTTTTTAGCCAAGCAATGTTGACTCATTAACTATCCAAAGGCCAATCCGAGGCTTTATGCAAGTATGGTTACAATTCATGAAGGGGAGCCATCATGGATGCCACAAAAAAACAGTTAAAATTGCCTCGTTGGGGTGGGATGAAAAAGAAAATTATATGAAACCTGAAAATAATTCCCACGAATTCATCAGTGATGCAGCTACTATTTGTTACCGTTTATTTACCGGTGGCGTTATATACAGTAGCGTATTTCGGGCACTGATCGATGAAATTATCGACGATTACTACAGTGAGTAATCAATCACATGATTATACACAATGCCCAACGTGCACCTCAAAACGTCAGGGTGATAAATTCACGATTACTGGTTCATAGCGCCATCCACGGAGATGGACTAGATGATGCTATTCAGGGTTTATTCAGAAGGATAGCCCCAAAAGCTATTCCGATTGCAAAACAATTAGGAATAAAAGCCATCGAAGTTGTTCGTGATAAGGGTATTGGCACTGCTGGTGATGTATTGCTGGTAAAGCATTATCAGCTATCAAAGACAGACTCGCACGATTAGTACGACAAAAACCGCAGGCAGTAAAATTGCCCAGCACCAAAGTGATGACAGCAAGTGTCAGTAAAATAATAAATAAAGCTGCAAATGAGCGGTTGAAAGAATTATCTGCCGGGCCATCTCTGACAAAACAAGCCTGATCCGAGATAGAAAAAAATATAACCGCAACTTAATAGCGGGTAGTGATGTGGCCCGTCGTAGTCGATGATACTGATCAGTGTTTGAACATCGTTTTAGGCAACACCGAATATAATAAAATGTTCAAGTGTGTGTCTGATCCCGCATTTGACATGATGCAACAGTGCTCAATAATGAGTCTCTGTGTGATTATCAGTATTATCCTTATGAATCACGAGAACCATATCAACGTGGACGAATCGAACTACAAGTCCAAGATACATCTAGGTATATCTTGCCCGCCGAGGCATTTATTGAAGTTCAGGGTAGACTTTTGAGAGATAATAATAATCCATACGCTGCAGATGACAAATGTGGATTCGCTAATAATGGTAGTATGGCATTATTTAAAAGTGCCGTGTATAAGACTGATAGACAAATCGAAGTATGCCACAATGACGTCGATGTTGCTACGATGATAATCGGTCTTGCAAGATATTCAGATGATTATTCAATTTCTGCTGGTCCATCAATGATGTTCTCAAAGGATATTACTAACCATCCTAACCATAGGGAGTATAATATAAGACGACCAACAAACTTCGCCGGCACCACTGACGCTGACATAAACCCGGTTGTCCATGGCGCTAATCCAGAATTTAGCCTGGGATTTGCAGCACGACGATCTCAAATTCATGCTCAAGGTAGATTCAGCTGTGTGATACCGCTGTCACATATCATCGAATTCTGCAGACACGTTAGGAAAGTCATCTTTGAGGCCAAACATATAGCTGAGTTCGAAAGTCCACTGACAATGATGCAGTCTAGCGAGATAATGCTACATCTGCCAGCAAAATAATACCAACATAGCTTGCGTTGTGGATGCCAACGATGACTCCATCAGTAACAGAAGAAACGCGGTTGTTATCGTTCATGAATACTTGTGGCAAATCAACGTTGTCGTGGCTGACAATGACCACAGACTCAGTTACAAGCACAGACAATTCATTTGTATGGCGGATAGCATCTCAACGGGGAATTTCAGCACCACGACATATATTCGTGCGTTTCAAGGTAACATAAGATTAGAAAATCAAGAAAGAAACCCAATGGTGTTTGATAGATTAGCAGTGGCTACGATTTCACTGAGAATAAACGGACATCAGGAAAAATCCGAAGACACAATACTGAGTTTCGAACAAAACAACGTGGCAGGGGCATATCATAGCCTGATGAGGTTCATGGGGCGTGAACAGACTGCAGGTTTGCAGATATCTCAGTGGGAGTTTGCAACGCTGTAACCAATTCATTATATTTCGTTGGAACATTCGGACTTGTTCAGACAATCTGTCGTTGATATACACGTGCGAGCTACTGTTAATGATATTCCGGCTGGTCCTGGTGGTTACAGAGCAATCACTATCATACTGTCAGACAAAACAATAACAGTCATTGATGCGCCCGTAGAAAACATGTTGATGTTATCAAATATGTAAGTGTTTTCCAAACATGTAATTAGATCATTCATGATGTTATAATGTCATATCAGCACGTCCGTTTTACTCTGACACCCGGTCAGATTAAAAAGCTGCAATCGGCACCAAAGAAGAATTCTGGGGCAAAAATATATCCGAAAATCAGTGGTGTTGCAGGGCCCAAATAAATTATCGCTGATTGAACGTCAGCTCAAACTCTACAATGACGCCAAGAAATCAAAAACTGGCGTACGACTTGATCTTTCTGCGAATGCGATCAGCTACACAGCAAAGACCGTTTTAGCGGCGATACCGGCGCTGATTGCAACTGCAGCCCCAGCTATTGCAAAAGCAGCTGCACTCGGTGCCGTTGGAACAGCTGCCGGTATGACGCTGAAAAAGGCAACCGAACACGATCTAAAGACCTCAAAAAAGGGATGGAGTCTAAGATTAGCAGGAACGTGGTACGGTTAAGGTCTGAGTCTGCTGGGGACGCTTCGATAAATCTCTCCATGTCCAATTTTGATTTACTTGATGCTCCTCGGCGATTAAACATAAAAAACTTCAGAGGTGTTTTCATGCGCGATCAGTTACCGGTAAAACCAAACTGTGTTGAAATTGGTATCATTAATCTCGATGGCCTTTCTGGTCCAGGTACTCACTGGCTTGCACCTCCGAGAGAATTTTTAAAATATGCCAGCAGAATCGCTAGCGATTCCGTCTGGTATTCAACATTACCAACACAGACAATAACGGATCCACCAATATGTGGTCCAGAAGTATTTGCTGTACTTAACGCAGTTTCAAGGTCATCATCATCGCCTCATAAAGTCTTGGACGAATATACAGTAGACGGCATAGCCGTAAAACGTCGTTTTAAACAGGCTAATGGTTTATAATGGTAGATATTTACGGAAGATCTACTAAGGCAACGCCCAAAGTGACACTGATCTGTTGGCGGGTTCAAAACGAGATGAACTTGCTGATCTTTTGCGTCTCGCCGGGATTGATTCGGATGAGGTTGTTGCTATTCAGGATCAGCATGGGCGTCTAAAGACAAGCAATATCAAGTGGGTCGATAGTGTCCTGCGAGTTTCAGGTGCAACCAACAATAACATTGTGGTATTTACCGCCGACGGAAGAATCAAAGACTCAGGCGTATCGCTCACGATTATCCACAGTGATGTCATTAGACGTGTTGCTAAAGCCGACGATACAATAACCCTTGAGCTCAGCATGAGCGGAAATAGAATCGCTAACTTGAGAGAACCAGAATCGGACGATGACACTGAAACGAAGAAATACGTGGACAACAACGACATCGCGATAAGGGCCTCGTTAATAACAATCGGTGATGGACTGGCCATGTTCAGATCTAAAAATAGCAATCGCGTGACCGCTTTTTCGAATATTCGCAGAAACATAAATACGATCCTCAGTGATTTCTAAGGAAATACAATGGTCGCTGACATCAAGCTCTCTGAAATTATCACACGACTCGATGACAGCGCCAAAAAAATAAAAACGATTACCGCTGGTGTTGTTGATACGACTCGGCTCATCAACGCGGTATACACAGTAGCCAGCCAGTCCCAGTCTGGGAAGCTGTCTTTTTATCAGCAGGATCATATCAGATAGAACAAATCAATGATGAAGTTCAGCGCAGAATCAAATATATAACAGGAAAAGAATCAAAGTACACGAACCAACGCTGAGAGCCGCCATTGAAATATCGACACTAAATTACGCCGTGGACATATATATGTCTTCTACCAGAATGCTGCTGGGATGGCCGCTGTAAGAGCCCGCTTTGGCTGGACTACCTGAAACCAACCATTTCTGATTGCTTATCAGATCAACTAATATTTATGAGATGACCGGGATAAATGTTAGTAATGCAGACGATCAGTTAGATTATAGTATTCTGAGGGATATCGATGCTCTACGGAGATATTTGAGTTTATTTGTCCGAGTGGTAGTAAAGAACGGTCTTACACAGATGTAATGCTTAGTGAAAAGGAATTAAGTAATTGTCAAATGTCAGGGCGGTCTAATAAAGCACTTTAGATAAAATATCGCAGGAATATGAAATATACAGCTTAATCTGAGAAAGCCGTTTGAGCAGTATGCTCTTGAATATCCGAATGATAATCTTAAACAAAGAATCATTGAGACAGTACAACATCTGAACCAGATGAAATCTAACGCGGAATACTTTCTGTGTTGTACCTTGCTCTGATGAACGTACATTGCTCACGCTATACAACCCAGATTACAAAAGGAAGTTTCTTGACTTTCTTAAGATCACCGAAGATCAACTGAGTACGTTCAAACTACCCGGGTTGGATATCGATAAAATGGAACGGGATCTTGAAGCTACAATTGATGAATTTATGCCAAACATCAATGCGGCATGGGGCAAAACAAGAGGTCCTCTAGATATTCTCCAACATAATAACGATCCAACAGGTGCTGGTCTTGATGTATCACCAGGTATTGTCAATATCACGTCGACGATTTCTGTAAATCTAGTATGTGACGCAGTCGGCGGTAGCTATACCGCGTCTGGGCAAGCATCAAGCATCCCAAGGACAGGCTTAGCAGGGATATGTTCTTTACAGCTTTTCTCCAGATGTCCCACAGTGTCATTTGATTGTGTCGGTGCCTGTTAATCCTGATCATTTACGATGTCATAATCCATCGCTGTCACGAATACGTTTTCGTCTAACCGACGAAGATGGTAATATATTGGACACGATTGATGAAGAATTGACTGTTAGTCCGAATGTGTGTGACAACCGTGACAAACATTAACAACAAAAAATGATATCTTATTTTTTTCTGTTTAATTTGTTGGGGTACTGGTGATGTTGCTATTTCGCCTTACGGAATGCTACGCATTCCGCGGATTCGGGAACCCTAACGGATTCCAACACATTTTTTAAGCTGTCTAGCACGCGCACTTACAGCCGATCGAGTTTCATATTTCCGAGATAGCTCTGATCGTATTTTCTCCATGGCCTTTGCCAGTAGAACAAATTTAGATATCTCATGTTCGTTGTATAAATCCGCCAATGACAATTCCGTTTCTCATTTGAGTAATTTGATAAATCTATATTCTACCGCTAATGTATATCTGGCCTCTTCCGGTCGCTGATGTAACATATCAAAATCGTAGTTGATTGTTTCAACATCAAGTTCAACCGCGAGATCATCTTGTTTTAATTGTTCGATATCAGAAATAATCTCGTTAATATTTTCTTGGTTCATTATACAACAAATGCATTTCTTCAACAAAATACTGTATCGAGACCAATTTGATAACTTGTTGTTGGATCGTGTAAACTTAGTGTGATGATTCTATGCGGGGTTTTCTGAGCATGTGCAAAGACATTTTAAAACTTGTTTATGTCCATTTCGCCGGGATAACAGGTCTGATGAATATTTCGCAGCGTATGTGTGTCAACACCGTTACAGATAGCCAAAAACTTTCCGTTATCTCTGATCACTTTGGGGATCTGAGTGTACCTCTGTGTAACGTAAATGACATCTGCGTTTGTATGTCTGCCATGTGAAAATATGCTGGCCGGATTTGTTTGTCTGTCAAGCATGACATCATAGTAAACCACCTAGATTGTTGACATTCCCGTTTAGATCCTCGACGGTTAATTGAATTCCTTAAGAACATCATAGCATCGTTGGTCATCTGCGAAGGTGCAACAAAATTAAGTTTGTCCCGTTTGAGCCACATCATTATCAGGTTGAGCTGAAAAGTCAATCACGTTCGTATTGTAAAAATATAGTATAGCTATAATCGTGAGTTTATATTGTGTTCGATGAAAGAAGGTCACCGAATCAACTGGGTTAAGCGCAACAACGACAAAAACTAACACGCGAGAGTTCACAGGTAAAGTGTGTACAATACGCCATAAAAGATATGTTTGTGAGCAGCAATGCGAGCATTTCCGGCGACAAAGTCACTGGCGGTTATATTGCTGCGACACTCGGAAACTTAACAGGAACACCATGTGCGAAGTACCCGGGGTAAAACAGCTTCCGGGACATAATTATTGTGGTCCTGGAATCCGACGTGATATTAGACTTGACGAAAAATATCAACCAAAACCAGGTGAATTTCAGGTAAATGCGATTGATCAAGCGTGCCATACTCATGATGTCGAGTACAAACACTAAGATCTGCAACAAAGACATATCACGGACGTCAAGTTGATTCACACGCTGAAGTCGATAAGGAATAA
Organism: Megalonaias nervosa; assembly: GCA_016617855.1. Lineage (NCBI taxonomy): Eukaryota > Metazoa > Mollusca > Bivalvia > Unionida > Unionidae > Megalonaias > Megalonaias nervosa. The sequence goes on along the minus strand of JAECUM010074297.1, from coordinate 2,603 downwards.
AAACAAACAAGAATCACTCGCGTTCTGTTTGATAACATCGGCAATGAGTGGTAAACTAGCCGTGGGTGAAGGGCAACTAATTGTCCGATAATTACATCATGGAGTCGATTTATTATAGTCCCACCCTATCCTACGTGAAGAAGTAGAAGCAGCAGTGAGATCGCTGAAAAAGAGAAAGTCAGCAGGAGTGGACAACATCCCAGCAGAACTGGTCCAAGCAGGGGAGAAGCAATGATTAGCGCCCTCTCAAACATCTGCAACAAGATCTGGCAAACAGGAAAATGGCCATCGCCGTGGACTCAATCACTGATCATCACCCTCCCCAAGAAAGGCAACTCACAACAGTGTCAAAACCACAGTACAATCAGTCTTATAAGCCATCCAAGCAAAGTCATGTTGAGGATGCTACTGAACAGACTAAAGCCACAGGCTGAAAAGACCACTGCCCAGGAGCAGGCAGGCTTCAGAGCAGGGCGCAGTACAACAGAGTAGATCTTCAACTTCAGGATATTGTGTGAGAAGTACCTCCAACACCAGCAAGATCTGTAGCACGTCTTCGTGGATTTCAAGAAGGCATTTGACAGGGTATGGCATGCAGCCTTGTGGGCGACCGTGAGACTGTACAACATCAATGCCAGCCTCATTACAGTAATAGAGCATCTCTATGACAAAGCCACCAGTGCAGTATACTTGAACGGCAGCATAAAGGATTGGCTCAGAACGACAGTCGGAGTCAGACAAGGCTGTCTGCTCTCTTCTACACTATTCAACATCTTTCTGGAGAGAATCATGAAAACATGAAGGGACAGTCAGCATCGGAGGCAGAACAGTCACCAGCTTACGTTTTGCTGACGACATTGATGGACTAGCAGGAAATGAGCAAGAAATAGCTAGCTTAGTAGAGAGCTTCGACAAAACCTCTGCAGCCTACGGCATGGAAATCAGTACAGAGAAGACCAAAATGATGACCAACAACACCAAGGGCATCAGTACTGACATTAGGGTCATAGGTACGAAGCTAGAAACAGTCCACAGCTTCAAGTATTTGGGGGCAATTGTAACAGATGAAGGATCAAAGCCTGAAGTACTCTCCAGGATTGTGCAGACAACAGCAGCGCTGACAAAACTGAAGCCCATCTGGAACGACAAGAACATCGCACTCATTTCAAAGGTCAGACTGATGCACTCACCGTTGATATCCATATTTCTCTACGCCTGTGAATCATGGACCATAACAGCTGACTTAGAGAAAAGGATACAGGCTACAGAGATGAGATGCTTTCGAAAGATCATCGGCGTCTCATACAAAGATCGTGTCACCAATGAAGAAATACGGCAAAGGATCAGACAAGCCATTGGGCCTCACGAAGAACTCCTGACCATAGTGAAAAAACGTAAACTGCAGAGGTATGGGCATGTCTCAAGATCATCAGGTCTTGCCAAGACAATCCTGAAAGGCACTGTACAAGGAAGAAGGAAGAGAGGCAGGCAGAGAAAGAGGTGGGAAGACAACATTCGAGAGTAGACAGGCTTGACATTGAGCGACTCACTGAGAAAGACGGAAACTCGAGAGGAATGGAGGAAGCTGGTTGTTCGGTCTTGTGCGGTGCCCCAACGGTTTACCAGACTACGGGACTGATGATGATGATGATGATGATGATGATGACGATGATGATGATGATGATGATGATGAATATTGAAACAGAAGAAGTAAAGGATTTTATTTCAATGTCATTTGCTGGAAAATATTTTCATACTAATCCAAATTCAGTGCAGTTTGTCGCAAATGGTATTTCTAAATAAGCTTTTGTCAAAATTGTTTAACCCAAAAAATGAAATTAGTGTATATCCAATACCGTAACGTATTTTTTCAGTTACAACTAATTGCCGGAATTCCAATTCGACACACATTTAGACATTGCCCCGGCGACGTATCAAGCTGGCTAATAATGCCTGTGATTAATTGATCGCTAATAAAATAGCAGGCTGGGTTTTCCTGGCTCGCCAAAATTAATACCTGTTGTGGTAACAGAAATGAAATTCTCAAATACTTAGTAAATTCTCTGTTCAATGCGTGTACGGTAATTTTTTTTATCTGTAAGTGCTAATATACTGATTACATTTTCTGTCATTCGCTGTGAACAGCACTGCTGATATAGTTCTATGTAAATTATTTTAGCCGTATATTCTTAATTTAGATTATGGCCGAGTGGTTAGCGCGTACGGACAATCTTTCGATCAACGTGTTGAAACTTGCCTGATGTTTGATCCCAGGGACACACGACTGACATATTGTCGGCGTTAAACAAAAAAATTTTAAAAAAATAAAATAAAAACTATTATAGTGAGGGGTGCCTGCGATACATTGATAAGGATAAAATATCGTTGAATGGATAATTGTAAACTTATAAAACTTAACCCAGGTGCACTTACCTGGGCCCCCATTCTGAAGCTAAATAAGGATGTTCATTTTATAATATCCAGGGTTCACTTAGGGGAGGATGTGCTTGATTACAAATTAACGAATGGAAAATCAGCCTGGACAGCCCTCTAAAACAAATTTTCTACTGTGATAAGGTTAAATAAGCTAGTAAAACTAATAA